>WEDG01005431.1:0-72152 GCA_017591395.1 Schistocephalus solidus
GCTGTCAGGGTGATGCCTTTGGCCAGAAAATGCTCTTTTCGCTTTAACCTGTCATCCCTTATTTTTAGATTTGCCTCGATTGGTCATTCGTGTTTTCAGTTCTATTTTTGCTGTCGCATTTTCGTTTCCCTCTTTGGTGGGTGTGGGCAGGCCTTTATATTCTATATGCTTTGAGAATATGAATTGAATCGCCGTCCGTTAGCGCGTTTTGCGTACAATGGAAGGAGTTCAAAGTTATTTTTGCTCGCTTCTTTGGAATAATTGAAGCTGACTCGGGACGCCTTTGTGGCTACATTCTGTTTTCGACTTAATCTAGGGCCCGTTTGTAACTCAGATCTTTGCTTAGTTGTAATTACTGATAACAGCTCACTTTGCCTGATAGGTTAAGATAGGCCGGATGTTGGGCAGGCTGGAGCCAATCCCTCTGCCCGACTTGTTCTTCTTAGACTATTCTTTGGCTTTACAAAACTCCTGGCTTATAGCATCGCATGTTGTTTAGCGTCTACCATTGATGTAGCGATGGGCGGTAAAGCCAGATAAGTGCTGATGCTACCCGAACTAATTACCGGTGGAAGGTGGCGCAAGGACTAGATAAGAGCTCCTTCAGGAAGTAGCGAAAAATACTCTGGTTCACCGGGTCCAGCTATCACGATATATGTTTACTGTGACTTTTATGTAAGATTGAAGCGAAGCTATATATGAATGCAATTTGCTTTATTGGTAGGTTATTACAAACAGGGCTTTTTAGCAGTTGGGCAAACTTTTGAAGTTTTTTAAGTTATGTATTTCTTGTCTTTGGTTGCTTATTTCTGCTCCATCGGAGAATTTCTGCTGGAAGCTGAAACACCCATACTTGTTTCGTCTTCGTAAGCTTCATGAGAGTTAAAGCTACTGAAATTTTACCCCGTTTGGCGGGAGGTGAGCAATTAGCAGAAAACGAGAGTTACAATTGTTTCTGCTTGTCCATTAAAATTTCTTAACAAGATCCTGCCAATATGGCCGAGTGGGTAGAGAGCGCCGATAGACGATTTAAAGCAACTAGGACGTGGACAAATTTTTGTGACAATAAGCTTATGGAACTGCATGTTTTAATTGCCACAAAATTAATAACAGAGATCAGGTGGTTTATTAAACAATAAGAATATGAAATAAGGACACGCAGCCTTTGGTTTGAGCCTTCCGCGATTGAGCAGATGCAGGGAGCACACAGCCAGCGTGGCTTTCTCGAAAAGCAAGTCAAAAGATCGAGGATCCAAGTCGCAATTTCACAAGCTCAGAGGAATATAAAGACAATTCTTTAATAATTTTCCAGCACCGTGTCTTCTATACTGAGGTAGCGACCAAAACTCGTAGGCTCGAGGTACCAGGAAATTCGAAAACCAATTTCAGACAAAAGTGGGTGGCAGAATCGAGTGATTTGCTCCACCCTAGCGGCCTTAAGTGTACATCGCTTGACTGTGTCGACGACCTGGATTGCAGCGCCATCATGTTTTGCAGATGATGTAAAATTGTGGAGGGTCATCAGATCTGATTTCGATAGGCACGCACTTCAAGAGGATCTCAACCGTCTTAGCAGCTGGTCTGCTCATTGGCTCTTAAATTTTTAACGTTGGGAAGTGTGTGGTCCTCAGATTGCGTACAAGAAGGACCAGTGAGGAGGATGATTCCTACCAATACATTCTCAATGGGCAGCCCCTTTCAATTGTTGAGGAACAGAAGGACCTCGGTGTTCTAATAAACTCCTCACTTAAACCATCTTCACAGTGTTCAGAGGCAGCTAAATGCGCTACACAGGTCTTATTTGCGCTCAGACGTGGGTTTGTGCAGATTGATAAGGAACTTTTCCAAAAAACCTACGGGGTATTTGTTCGATCTCACTTGGAATATGCCATCCAGGCCTGGCGTCCGTGGTTTAAGAAGGATTATCTACAGCTGGAACGAGTGCAGGCGAGGGCTACGAAGATGGTCAAGAATCTAAGTCATCTGCCTTACGAAGCCAGACTGGTTGAACTTGATTTGTTTCCTCTAAATTACAGGCAACTACGCGGTGACCTCATCCAAACCTACCGGATTGTCAGAGGCCGCGATTTTGCGCTAGAATTTGCTGACTTCTTTGAATTGGCTGGGACGGAACATCTGCGGGGTCATCCCTTTAAACTGCAGAGGAAGTTTGTCCACACGGAATTCCGTCGGAACGCCTTTTCGCAGAGGGTCGTTGGAGCATGGAACGGACTCCCTGACGAGGTGGTCCTTTCAGAAACTGTTGCACATTTAAATTCAAACGAGATACTCATTTTCTGAGAAACTATTATAAATATAATTAAGATCGTGTAAGCAGTTGCAGCTTGCACCTGGCCCACACATATCGATGACCCTACATTTTCATTTGTCAGATTTATTACTGTAAACGTTTGTACTATTGACATTTTTGCATGTGAATAGGGAGCTCAAGGGCGAAAGCCTTCTTCCCTCAATAAAGTGACTTAAAAGTGACTTTAAGAGCTTTGCAAAAACAAGTATTTTATGAACACCGCGATGGTTGTAAACATCCGAGCGAAAGCCAAATTTAAATACAGGAATAATAATCGAGGTTTTCCAATAAGCAGGAAAGCAACCATTCTTGAGAAAAACCGAGAGCACTTTGCTCAGCAAAGTGGGAAAATCACTTAGCTGTTATTCCATATAAGGCTATCGGACGGAGCCCTATACGCGCTAAAGTAAAATTATTATATTTTATTCGCTGCCATATAGACCTGATGAATCTCACTGTGACCAACTGGTATGTAGGTAAGCTGCCAGTGTCCGGATGCGTTTTTCAGTTGCAATGCCCATGAAGACATCGCGAAGAGAGACCTCACGACAGGTGGACCTAATGAAAGTCGGCAGTAGGATGCCTCAGCTATCTTCGTTACAGGTTTTACATCAGTGGTGACGAGGTGGTGCTTAATGGTGATGATTGACAGCCTATAATAGGTATCGGGTAGGTTCCTTCCCGTTCAGTGGAAGTAACCAGGAAGATAAAGTTGAGGCGACCCTTTTTGCCATGAAATACAGAACAATTATGTGACATGTTATCCTGGGATATGCAGAAGCTCTTGTCTCTGAGGAAACACTCGGAACATTGTGCGACATAATGCAGAGCACAAAGTTTGAGTCTGACTGATCCATTTTGCAGACCACGAGGACAAAATAAAACAAAATATTGGAGTGATTGAGTATTCGTAGCTTATCCCGTACCCTCCTCAAATTCACGAAAACGAGATTACGCGGTTATAATTGGCGCCATCTTTAATTAAGTCGTTTTCTTAACGAATTACCAGTCCTTCGTGGATCATGACTACCGCAGGGCGTCCTACGTGGAATACAGCCAAGGGTGGTCGGGGAAAATGGGAGGGAGACCTCACGGCTATGTCAAAGCAGTATTCTGTCCGAGATCTTCCATCACACACTAAGCTTAAATACAGACAAGAAGGCCAAGGGCGCCCAGAAGAGCTTCAGGGAAAGGACTTCAAGCGCGAACTTGAGGAAAAAGAACGACTCGCTGCTCTCGAAAAGTCTAAGAAAGGTTAATTTGACGTTTTTATGCGGTGGTTGAAACCCTTAGTGTGTTTTTTTCAGCGCGGCGTGGAAAACTGTCAAATATATGAGACAGTTAACTCATCTCTCCGGTCAATTTAAACTTCGTTCCCCGTGTTGAAATAATGCAGTAGTCAGCACCTTTGCGCGTTCTCACTGTCAGCCTAAGCACCACCAATTGACCAAACTCAGATTGTGGATTCATTCTTGGCTAAGTTAATAATGTCACCAACAACAAGTATCAGTAACAGCGATTGTACAGAGCCTGACTCATTTCGATATTTTGACGGAGTGTGTTGAGCCAGGCTCTAGAATAACCTTGTCGCAACACCCAGGTAGGCAGCGGCACAGGATTTAACGCAATAACCTCAGACTTAGGGTACAGGCGACGAGGAACGTCTCCAAACGGTCCCAGCCATTCTTTTGCTATTTCCTGAGATATCCTCTCGGTGTCTTCCTAGTAATTGTATACTGTTTCACACATGAAATGGTCGGTGGATCTGAAAAGCTGGATTGTGTAAGTACTCACCAAGCGAGAACCACACCGGACCCAGTCTTCATTTAACAAAATTCACGCATTATCCATTGACTTTCACTTGCTGGACGTTGTTGCCTGCAGAACTTCCTGATATTACCGAAAGGTTATCTAAAGCTTCTATTTAAGTCGATGCTTTGTACTGATATCTAGGCGTCCCGATAGCAGACAACTTCAACCCGAGGGATGCCTCTTTTTTGTAAATCACCTCATCATGTGGAAGGAAGAAATTGGGGAATTTTGCATTCATCCCTGCCTTTATAGTCGACAGCATACAAACAATACCAGTTTCCTGTAGGGCACGGTTGATGTCTTCAAAAATGACATGGTTTTATTCCGTCGATTTATCACTCTCCGTTTGAATCCTTTTCCATCGTCCTCTACAGGCATTCTTAAGAAGTCTTGTCCTTGAGAAAAATAATGATCTCCCGTTTCTTCCTCCTAGTCATGATACCAATTTTGCCCGTTTAATTATAAGTTTAAAGCAGTTTATCCGAAGTTTTTTTCCGACACGTGAATTTCGCTATGGATGCTCTGGCAAATATATGATCTAAAATCCCTAAGCGATGGCATTCATCTTTGGGGAGTCCATCTTCAAACCTATCCCGATGGCTTTTACATACGTTTGTAACAGTACTCGGCATGCCCGCAAACGGGTTCCGCGCCATCCCCACCATGTACGTGAGTTCTTCTGTCACGGACAGTCATTTTCACCAATGCCTGTCTTCAATTACATGAAAACCAGTCTTGAATGAGGAGAGCTCGGACCTCAAACTACCGAGAATTCCACAAAAACCACATTAAGAATTTTTTCATCCTAACTCTGTTTTCAATATTATGGTGTTTTCCTGTTACTTGGAAGACTTTTTAAGTCGCTTCTCTTTGAGAGCTGTGCGTTTAAGGGTCTTTTTATGATTATTGGTTAGGAAATTAACCCTTTGTTCTAAGCTCTATGTACCTAACTCTCCTCCCCCATACTTGAGAGCGAATTGCGTGCATCTTGTCCCATTAGCTTTCCCACATTTATTATGGAAGTTGGCAAAATTACTGATTTATGGTGGGCTTATAGGTTTCCAACTCAAGATACCGAGGACCAAAACGTATGGTCACTATCAGGGCAGATAGTTGAATATCCTCAGTAATCATAGACTTGTCGTCGGTTGTGGTGTAACCTTCCTGGTATGGCAGTAAATACGCCGTTGTCCAACAAGGCCAGTATGGATTATGAACTTGAACTGAGAGGGGTGAGTGTTGATCAAAAGACGGATAAATTTGTTGATCTAGTGAACGTATGACTCGTCACCCCATGCTAACATACCAAGGTGCATCGAAAGATTCAGTTTGAAGTTCGTATAGGTAGAGTAAAATGCAGGGTTTGCCAATAACTGAGGTAACATTTACAACGCAGGGGCTCACTTGTGGCTTCGAGAGTGTTGTCTTTATAATTTTTACGGCTCTGGCATTCGCCGGACGTGACTTTGCGACTGAGCGTTTAAAGCAGAAATCGCTGGAATATGACTAGTGCTGGTACTGTGCGCTGGTTAAGTATTTTTGCCACAGATTCTTTGTGTCATTGTCGTTGGATTATACGAGATCACTTGGTCTAACTTTCCAGGGCACTTTTCAGAGCATACTTTAGATCGAGCCAGCCTTTTGACTGAAAGCCGATATATCTATTGAGGGTGACCAGATGAAATTCTTTGGCGGTAATAGGATCCCTCGTATGATTCAAAACAAATTCAAACGCGCCCTCACGTGAGGTGATACTAATATATTTAGCTCAAAACCGTTTTAAAACAGTGCGAATTTGAAGTATCTGGATTTATTTTCTCTTAGGCATGATGTAGTCTGCGAATGTATGAAAGACGATTGATTGACAAGCTTCACAGTAAACGCATAATATAGTGGTACCTAAGCTGTCTTGGTGGGTCTACAGCTACCTTGACAACTTGAATAAAAAAAAACTGCATGTGACATTGATCAGGAAACAATATCATACAGACTCTGTGTGCAACAGATTATCCTCTAGTTACTTGAAACTGTTTATTCATCCAATTAAAGAGCAGGTAATACTAATTGAACCTAAATCCTGGTGGAGAGTTCAGAGCAAGCACACCCCGGTTTTTGTTGCATTGACCATGAAATCCAGCCGATCTTGTGGCCTTTTCGTTATTCGTACCTTTCGTTATTTTGATTTTTTCATTTGACTTCAGTAGATCAGCATCATTAGATTGTGTGAAGTTTCTTTTGGTTGGCATCGAATTGGAAGGTTGACGGGGCCAGAACAATATATGGCTTTTGGATGATCTTTTCAATAACACACTTAAGAAGGATGGATGACAGGTTGCATCCTTTTCGAACTCCTTACCGAATTTCCAGTGATTTAAAGCTACTGACTGGCCTATTAGGCTTATCCTGGGTTTACGGATGATTGGGGTCTGCAACACTGAATATCCCTTGAGTTGCCAGAATTTATGATGACATTGCTATGACATGATTAATATTGACCAAATTGGAGAAAGTTGTTATTCTTGTAGCGTTGTGATTAGGTTCCAAAAAGTTATATTCCTAGGGTCAATTCTAACTACATAAATCAGGTGACCTCGGTAATTATATTTGATGATGGTAACTACATTTACGGGTACAATCGTTGTCTTTTATGCATGCCTTAACTCGGTCACACATCATTATACCGGTGCTGATTATGATTTTCCGTCGCAGATGTCCAAACAGTTTTTTATGCCTAACCTAGGGCCTATCGCCTCTATGAAAGCGTGCAGGTCTGTTTTTCATCAGCCTTTATCCTATATATTGACGAATTCTCCTGCATTCTTCTGTTATACGTTGCTGCAACGGGTGTTTTTATGCATCCTTTTGTGGTAAATGCCAATACAAGATACAGCACATACGCACAACTCCAGTGGCTTGCCTTTATTTGCCTAAGCTAGATACTTCCTTTTGTAGGTGGCTTCCACTCACAAGCTGCTCTAGCCACATCTGGCGACAAACGTGCTATTGTCGATTCGACTTCCCGTTCTTCTGTCACAGACGGGGCCTCCACCTCCAAACGCTCTCGTCCGGAGCTGTCGGCTTCAGCTATTGCATCCGTCTCAACGGCCAATTTGGATGCTGACGACCCTTGGGAAGAGGACTACACGGAGGACGCCACCGACAGCAAGACCGTGGATCCTGACCTTGACAAGGATGAAGATGGTAGAGAGGATGAGGATGATGAAGACGAGGATGAGGATGAGGAGGCTCTGTTGGCGGAGTTGGCAAAAATTAAACGTGAAAGGGCAGAGGAAGCAGCGCGCCTAGCAGCTGAGAGGAAAGCTATGGAGGAGACAATTCGAATGGAAAATATTCTTAAGGGCAATCCGCTTCTCAACGTGACAAAAACGCCTGCAGGTTTGCGCCCCATTTATGTTGGTTTTTGTTACTTTGTCGTAGTGGATTAATTCGGGCGCTGTTCCCGCAGATCATTTCGCCTAGACTGGCTTCCGAGGGTGTGTAATTCTATTTTACGCCCACCCGGCTGGCAAGTTCAATTCCTTCTATCTAGGGGTGTGTTTTTCTCAACTAACGTGATTTTATTGATTGTCCTAAACGTTAGCTCTCATGTACATACCGATTCGACACATCGTAAGATGCATAATTTAAAACCACCTTTTAGGTCGTTCTATACTATTGGTGACCCAGCATAATTGTCAACTCCGTGCTTTGTTTATCATGAAACTTGGTCTAACACCCGTCTAGTCACCTCTCGTATCGTCAGAGACCAGGGCAGAGTGAAGGGATCTGGGTGGCCAGTTGGTGAAAACATATACCACCCTGTCACTGTTAGGTCCTCGAAAATGAAATGGTGGGAGCTTTACTTCAGTAGTCTGCTGTCTGGCTCTACAACTTTGTCGATTTCCTCTAACCATGCTTGTCATTTGTCTGTGTTAGACGCCTACTGTTCACAAGTAAGTAGCACGTTGTATGTTTATACACTTTGTTGCGTGTTCTTGGTCTTTAGAGTTCAAGGTGAAGCGGCGTTGGGACGATGACGTGGTTTTCAAAAATTGTGCCCGCGGAGAGGTTGATCACGCAAAGCGTGGATTTGTTAACGACACCTTGCGCTCGGAATTTCACAAAAAGTTTATGCGGAAGTATATCCAGTAGCCTTTTGACGCTTTGTCTTCACATCACTCGCGCGTTCCCTTGTCCTTCACTTTGTACATTTGGCCCGACCATGTAAACTAAATAAGTCTTTTTCGCCTTCCTTCTTTTTCTTCTCTTTCTTGTTTCGCTAGTTTCCACTTTTATATAAGAACTGGAGTGCAGCGATCGTGTTAAATTTATCGTGAGTGTAGACGTCAGGTGCAAGGGACTCAAATTTTCGATCTGAGCCCAAAGCGCTAGTGTGGCTTACAACTGCATTATTTAGGCTCTTATCTGATCGTGTAGAAAAAGTGCTTGGTAACGGCGGTCACCTGCCAATTCGGATTGCAGAATGTACTACGGGCGTTCCGTTTTACTTGGGGTCCGGATCCAGGGACATTGATGCCTGTCACACGAGGAGGAAAGGCCAAGAACCTAAGTGTATTAACGAACAGGACGGAGGTAGTATAGATATCCGTTTCTGGCTTTTGACTATTGTAAACCGTTCATACCCCAAGACGGGATAGCCGGGGTTTTGAAGACGACTTTGGGTCCCAGGTCTCCAAATACTGGGCCAGACGAGCTGACAATGATGCAGTAGTCACAAAAAACCCTTTTAGTTTCCACTGTTGTTTTCGATAATTTGTCTAAAATGGGCTACTGTAGGTAGGGTTTATGTAATTCGGAATTCCCGAGTTCGGAAAACGAGCGTAATTTATCTGCAAGAGCGATGCCGCCAAAGTGACTTTAAGGCCAATTTTTACTGTGGGCGTCACAGCAGCTTACCGGGGTGCATCATACAAAATTCAAAGAATTTGCCAGGGCGTTGGATCATCTGTTTGTCACCTTTGTCCAAGAAGCATACTGGTTATGTGCCCTCATAAGTTTCGCCATGGCCGATCCTAGCCTGCTAGTTTGGTGCGCGTCTTTCGAGCATCTTCGGTGTTCATCGCAGGAATTTTACTCTTTCTGATGACTTGAAAATCTTGGTAGGGAGCAATCTTTTTAGATTTCCTCATGTCGCAAATGCAACGGAATTGCGGTGTTGGCATCGCGTTTCCTGATCAAACCGTGTACTGGACGGTCGCAAGGATTACAATTTGGACGCCAGCAGTCCTCAGAGGTAACCATGGTGAGTAGCGCCCCAAAGGGCTCAGTTTTAGGTCCCATGTTATTCCTTGTTTTCATCAGTGGTTGCGTCAGGGACCTAGACTGTGATTTTCTCCTGTTTGCTGACGACATAATACTGTGGAAAGTTGTTTACAATGCGGCAGACGAAGACCATCTGCAACTAAACTTGAAAAGGCTCACCGATTGGTTAAGACGCTGGCTTATGCTATTTAATGTTATTAAGTGCAAATTTCTTCAAATTTGCAGCTGCGGAGCTACAAGCCCGAGGATATTTACTTCTAAATGGTACACCATTACAACGAATTGAGTCAGGGACTTGGGTGTGTGGATTACATCGTCACTCAAACCAACACTGAACTGCACGAAGATGGCCATGTCTAAATTGCAACTCATCAGGCGAGCCTACATGAATTTAGACAGACAGTTTCTCCAAAATATTTAGAAGCTTCATGCGGCCGCATCTAGAACTCACCATATAGACATGGTGATGTCAAGGACGGTAACATCTTAGAGAAGGTCCAGGAGCGGGCTGCGAAAAGGACTAAAGGCCTGCGAAAACTAGCCTAAGAAAATAGACTATCAATCCTCAACTAATTTTCCTTATCCTACAGGCAACTACGAGGGGATCTCATATTAACCTTTCGCATTATGAATGGCCTGGTCTGCTGCTTTGTTTCCAAAGATTTCACTCCGGCTAACACGCGCACTTTGCGTGGTCATCCTCTAAATCAACGCACGGGTATAGCAAGGATCGATGGACGTAAGTTCCACCTAAGTAACAGAGTGGTTGCAGCGTAGAAAGCTCTGCCCGCAGATATTTTTCTTTCCACCTGTGTGAACTCGACAAACGTCAAGCATCTAAGTGACAATCACAAGCGCCAATTCACTCGGCAGAACAGTTCCTTGACAAAATAAAGGTGGCCACGATTGAATCTGATGAGAAGATGGTTTCTTTTGACGTTAGCTCACTCTTCACATCCATACCGCGGGCCCTTGTGGTTCAAACAGTGCTTGACTTTTTAAATCAATAGTACGATGAGAAAGAGGGTTAGCTCACAGCTCAGAATCTCATAGAACGCATGGAGCATTGCATCAAGACGTTCTTTGCCTTTGAATTGATCACATATGAGCAAATCAAGGGCACCCCAATGGTGTCCCCAATCTCTGGGCTCATTGCCGAGATGTTTCTACAAAAGCTCGGGAGACGGCTGATCGAAGAGTACGAACCCAAATTTTCGGCACGCTACGTTGACGACACTTTCATCATCATCGATCAGCACAGAATCGCTCACTCTAAAGAGCGTCTGAACTCAATTTTACCGGACCCACAATTCACGATGGAAGAAGAAGTGGAGGGCAGACTTCCGTTCTTGGATGTTCTCGTCTGTGACGGCAGTCTACTGGAAACCGACGAACACGTTGCAAGTGCTGAGTTACAACAGCAACCACTCGCTGCAGCACAATCGAAGTTGTATAGGTACGCTTTACCGACGGGTGGAAACTCACTGGAGCACACCAGCTGCTAAACGGGACGAGATGAAGTTTCTCCGGGAACTATTCACAGCCAATGGCTATCCACGTACGTTCATTTAAAGGAATCGAATGCCACTGGGAACGCGGAACGAAGAGAGTTGTCAGCCAAAGTCATGACGGAGCATTCCGTACACGAAAGGGATCTCCGAAACCGTAGCTAGGTCCCTTGCGCCTTTCGGAATAGGAGTTGCCCACAGGCCTACCTCAACAATCCGCCAGCATGTGATGCGCCCAACAGACCCCATTCCTAATTGAGAGAGGTCAGCCGTCGTCTACCGACTTCAGTGCAGCCGCGGGATAGGCAACTATGTTGGAGAAACCAGGCGACGGCTACAAACGTGAATGCACGAGCATCAGTTGGCAGTACGAAGGTTGGATTCAAAGTCAGAGGCTGAAACCCATGCAGCGCAGATGGGGCACGCCTTTAACTTTGACGCCACTGAAATTGTGGGTCGAGGTGACGATCACACCTCGAGGCACATAAAGGAAGCCTGGACGTATACCGACGGCTCAGTCAACCGCCACAGTAATCTGCCGGCCCCCTATCTGATGTTACGACCCTTCCTGTCAGGAGACTGTCATGGCATGGAACACCCGAAGCCGCCAACTCTCTTCGTGACCAACTAGGATGGGGTAGACCACGCCACAATGACACCTCGGCTTATGTGGCGTCATAAGGGGTCAACAGGTGTGACGACGACGGGGGTGAACCAAACCGTAGTGGGACACCGCCTTCGATAGAAGCTGATACGGCAGAACAGGCGATCGGCGGGGATGACGACACCGGCGGCGCGAGGGCGACACAGCCAGTGTTGACAGGCCAGGGGCAATGCGAACAGTGGCATATAATGGGAGGTGCGAGCATGACTCTCCAGTCTCTGAAGATGAGTAGACTAAACAACTACTCGAAACGTCAGACAACCAATATACCTCTCCCAGTGGATGCTTCTTCTTCTGACTTCACCTAGGAATCGCATTTTCTCTACTATTATTTCATTCAATTATCCTACTAACAATAAATGAGTAGCCCTGTATGTGTTTGCTTCGACTAGCCGATGGCTGCTTGCTTATACCATGTTATGCAAACAATGTCTTTTCAACTTTCCTTATAGATGGATGCATTCTTAGCCACTTTGTAGCAAATAGGGAGTTCGGAGGCGTTTGCCTTTTTTCCCCATTGGTATTGGCCCTACACCTGGACCAATACGAGGGCCTGATCAGGGTACAATTGACGTTTTTGGGAATGTGCGCCCATAAAATATACCACCCATGGGGCTTGGTGACACACCTAGGCGCATGCTCACGTCACACCTGCGTCCGATGCAGCCTCCACTGCTGTTGACTCTCTAATGAAGCCACGCTCATGTGGGCGAAGTAGGAGAGAAGGCGGTAGATTATGAGCAAGTCTATAATCACTATACACTAATTCAAACGCCTGTCATGGTCCCTACACTCACCCGCACCTTTGACTTAATCAAAAATGACGGTCGAACTGTGCTTTTTGAGTGGCTATTCTTTCGACCCCAGGACTCCTAAAAGCAGGCCCTTATGCAACTTCATAAACTTCTAATTGAATAAATCCCACCGAAGCTCTTTTTTGGGCGACTCGAAGCGATAATGAAATGTAAAGATGAATAAATGCCTTGCCGTTGATTGTGGCATCACCTTTTCTGTGACTTTCGTTGTTGAAGTCACCTAATTGCTCACAAAATCTAGCAGAGATGGAAGAAATAACGTGTTTGATTTTTTGTTCTGTCTGCTGCTAGGCTGCAGCTTTGCAATCCTGCTTGCCCAACTGGCCGTAGGTAAAACCTTGACCACATCTTGGTCGCCCGAGACCCTGAGGAAGTATACGTTTTCCCACTCATAACTGAGGCATTATCAGGCGTGTGCGTATCCATGTGCGCACATCAAAGCGTCAGGTAAAAACACTTCACATATGGCCTCATTATAGCACCACATTCCTGTCCCGTTCGCCATCTCGGACACTGGACCCACCACAAGAGGACATTGCTAGGGCCCAGTGGACGATCGCCATCACTGCCAACCTCTCTCCCTCACTGATCGCACATTCCAGTCACATATCTTACTGGTAGGACACTTGCGAATCCGCTTGGCAGCGTGGTTGAAAAACTACGGCAGCAGCCCAGAATGACACCCGTCACATTCCTAGCGAATGCTGCGCCATCGCATTCAACCGCTGAAAGTATGCGCATATAGCGAAATTGTCGTCCAAACCTCATCAAATGACCACAAAACAGTGGGAGTTTGAAGCTGACTAAAGTGGACAGTGATGTGCGTCTTAAAATACGTGGGAATTATTGTAGAGGACTAACTTGAAGGAGATACTTGTCGCGAAGAACGTCGCTGCTTTAGGAGTCCTCGCATGCATGCAGCATTAACACCAACACTGGCTCACGGACGATCACGATGACGACGAAGAAACCCGATACCTGCACTCTGAGGGAAACAAACTGCGGGCAACCTATTCCGACAACAAGACAAATGTCAGTTTTTCTGATGCAGAAGTGTTTTAAGAGGAGGCCTAGAAAAATTCAAATGTTTAGTTACCTTGCAACGGCGAAGAAATCCAAGGATACATCAACCAAATTAGGGTGAATAATTTCTTCGCAGCGGTTTTCACCCTAAAGGACTGTGCCAATACTCACGGAAAACGGTGTCAACCTGGTTTCGAAGTCTTAAATTCTGAATCTCCTGGGCCGAGCAGGCTAAAAAGTCCTCAATCGTACGTCAACAATTTATGGAGGAACCAGTAACTGCCTTCTTAAAGTAGACCTTTATATACCGCCCTCCCTATGTGGAACAATCAAAACCCAACCCAAGCCAACGTCACCCGAAATCCGTGGGTACTGCGGCATCCAACTCGTGGGCAAGCTAAATCTATTGCTTAAGGCGATATGGTGACTTCGGCGTATTCCACAATGCGTCAAAGATCCAGCTAATTTTGATCTCTACAGAAGAAAGGGGACAAACCTACCTTCGATAATTAGCGATAATCTGATAGATTAGCGTCTGCTTAACTGATGGCATATGCTTCCTTACAGAACCAAAAAAGGCTTGTAGGCAAGATGGTGGGGTAAGCAGTTCGAACGGTGCCTGAGTAAGGTGCTTTGTGAAATAGCGCTCAGCTGCGCTGGGATTTTTCGTAGTAACGAAAACGCTTAACCGGCTTTTGGGGCATAATGGTCGGCAGCTTCGAAAGGTTTCAGGACAGACAGTCCGGAAAGCATTGCTGGCACTGTTGAATAGCTTTGACTTTTATAGCTCTAAGCCATGTGGCCCATCGGTATAGAGCAAACAACTGGAGTCTAGATGATGTCCCCGGACCAACCGTTTAGCAATTCGCAACGAATTTGAGGTAATAAGAACCGACTTAGTAACTTGGAAAAATTCTTCACTATGTTCATTTCCTTAGACATGCAGGAAGAATGCTGGCTTTAAGAAATGGGAACTGCGAGAAAACTAGCGAACTGAATGCTTCTGACTTGCGGTGAACGGCGCTAGTGCCCGCTCCCCTCCCCTCACCCATCCGCTCATCCTGTCATCGAATTAGGTCGTTGAGTGCCACTATAATCTGGTTGAAGTATTTAGCCCGTCTTCTCACAACCTGTGACAGCTGAATCTGTCCTTGTCCAAAACTGGGGTCATGTTGTCTATCTGTCCGAACGCAGACCTATATTCTGTATAATGAATTTCCGGTCAGACGTCCGAGCTTCAAACAGCTTTCGGTCTGCTATTTCACCGGCCAGTGCCCACCAGTTTATGCTCTCGTGATGAGGAACCAGTTCTATGTGGGTGGTGAGGACACGAAGGTTGTGACTTTAGTACTTTGAAGACACTGATTTTAACGGGGGAAAATATAAACCTCATAAACCTACACGAATAAACCGCTCCACAAACGAAGCAGGAAGAACCAATAATCATCCCTCCACGATTGTCTCTGTACGCGAAAGCTGGGTTCCGAACATAAAACTACTTTACACAGATGGGTAGATAACACCATGCAGATGTCCAATTATCGCTGGAATTACTCATTAGTAACCCAGGCGACTGATGTCATTGGCTGTTAAGAAATGGTCAAGGGCCATCCTATTGTTATGTAGAAGGAGCATAAAGGATTTCATAACCACACACCCTAATCGCATGGGCTTTCGTAAACCCAGATGTTCTGTGTTTCCTAAACCAGGACGAACGCGAAAACACACCAAATGCCATGGCACAGCATAAATGTTCTACAGCCCACGAGTCACCGTAAATGAGTCTGTCGTATCAATGAGTAGGTTAACGCGGATGAGTGGCACTTGTACGAAGTAAGTAACTGAAATGTCATTTCAACCGTCGGAAAGAAGGATGTTCATTGCGTGCTCCACGACCTGATGGGCACAGGACGGTGACATGCGCGTGAATTCATCTTTAGAGATAGGAGACTTTTGCAGTATCTACTACACTCTCCTCCCTCACGCACCTAGGCCCGATGAAAAGAATAAACCAGGGGGAGCGGAGGTGGGCTTGTGCACGGTGGCTGACAAATCTAAGCGGCCCGTCCAGAAGTGCCAGCCACGCCTGGTTTGTGTACAGTGCTCTCTTCGGAACTCTCATCCACATGGAACCAGAGCCAACCACTGGAAGCAATTGAGATCGAGGCTATGGTGGCAGCAGACTTCAAAAAGGCAAATGGATGATTTCGTGTGTGACATTTTTCCCATGATATACTCACTACCCTTTGACCCAATGATTTTGACATTGCTGCAAGGTATATGCTACTTACACAATATAAGTAGTCTTTAAGGTAAATTTTTTTATTAGTTTACTGGGGTACAGAAAAGTTGGTCGGGATTAAGACTGGTAGAAGTAAAGTACTCAAAAGATGCTGCCAGATTTTTAGTACAAATAGTTTCTTTGTCATGAGTGGCATAAAACTGTGCACCGATTAATTCGCGCAAGGCTGAGGTTTCCATGCTACTCGAACAGAGATAACTCGGAAAGCAAGCAAGGAAATTCTGCGGTAAGACCGAATGATGAGCCAAACTCTTTCCAGCTGTATCAGTCAACATCAAATATCGATGAAACCCTTGTATGCATTATGCATCTACCAGAGTGGGCAACGATGCAAAAGGGCATTTTCGGCCGGCAAGAAATACCCAAATGTGGTTTTAGGCTACTGACATGCATAATAATCTTATGGTAATTCGTGCACGCTATAATATCGAAAGATTATCCTTTAAATCAACTGTTGGAATTCCTTTACTTCAGCAAGACTAATTTTTCCACGAATTACCATTAATATATTAGTTCAATCGTAGTTTACATGCGGACTTAATTATTCAATGGGCAGGTCGGGATAAATAACGGTTTATTTAAATTTTATATTTATTGAAAAGTTTCGTTTCGGTCCTGTAAAGTTTAATATTATGTCACGTTTCAAGATGCTGAAATGTTTGCCCAAGTAGTGCGGCTCCTATGCGCGTGCCAACACCTCATTCGAGGTGTACTCCAAATTTCATATTTATTATAGAATTGTACAAGTGGTATGCCAGCTAGCCTATCTCATGAAAATTAAACCGTAATTCGGACATGTGTTTCCGATTCAGTGGAATTTTCAAATTTACTAGCGTGCAGCATAATTACAAGGTATTTCAGTTACGCAAGTAACCTGGCTTTTTAGTGCGTCCCTATTCGGCTGCCTGCAGAAGCTTAGCCCGGGCATCTTCTGCACTTCGGTGATTATCCAGATGACATCCGCGATGCCCTCCGTTTGGACACCCTGCCCCCTCCCCAAGGGAGACAGTTTTTTTCTCCAAAATATAACTGAGAGTTTTTTTCGCTGTCTGCTCTTTTTTAACTATGTTCCACCCAGTTGGCTCATATCAATTGGCCTCGTCAACATCCCGAGATACTATTTATTTGATACCACAACTCGCATGTACAAATATGGAATTTAAAGGTAACTCACCTATATCGCTCTCAAATATACTAATACTGAACTATGATAAGTTAAGTATTATACATTGGTTCCATTGGTTTGAGATGTCCATGTAAATGAAAATATATTCTATGGAAAATATCCACAAGATATTTCTACTTATACTGACTTGGTCGCATACTACGTCCTCCCAAATTTATCTACCGCAAATTTTATCATGCGGTTTATAAAAGTTTGTGGTTAGGATATGTTTTAAAACCATTAATTGCCTGTTCGCACAACAGCATCTGTTTCTTAAGGCCGCTTACGGTTCATCGTTTGAAGGAGACGTAACTTGCTACCAAACGAGCACGTGAAGGAATTTTTATGTGCATACTTTCCACATAATATATTTGAGCTCATTTTACCTCATTTGAACTCATAATATGATCGAAACTCAAAAGGAAAATGCAGAATACATAAACAGAAATGTTTACCTGTTGTGAGTTTTCGCACATTATGAATATAAATATGTACTATTAACGAAATTTTTCAGGTAAAAAGACCTGCTTGCCTGTAGACATGGAAAAACAGTAAAAATAATTTGCGCTCTTTAAGCAGTCGCTTTTTACCATAGGAATTTGCGTGCGACGACGTCCTGGACGGAAAGAGTTAACTCGGAACTAAGCCGCATACTAACCAGCCTCACAATCTCACTCAGGTTATCCTTTCTAGTTAAACACAATTTTTTTAAAACTATTTTTAAGGATTACACACACTATTACAGCATTACAGACAAAAACAAGGGAGACCGGAATGCCATTTCTGGCTTATTAACTATCATCAGCCAACCACACCCAAGCTCCGGTGTTGCCGCCCCCTGAGGATCGAACCCACGACTTGTTGGTTAGAAGTTCAACACCCTAACCATTTTGCCCCAGACTTGTTGTTCTGTCGGTTGCGACCCAGTATGCAGCCAGTGGGAGATGGGTGCTCATCATCGCGTTGCACGATACCCTCTTCGGTTTGTGCCTTGCCACTCATTTTCGAGCCCTGCCAGTAGTCGCACAGTAGCAATTATCATAAGCAGGAGAACATTACCGATAAAATCAAGAGATACGGCAGTTATTATTCATTGTTTGATCGTCAAGAGTGACGAGGTCAAACGCTGTCATGCGAGGTAGGCCCAGAAATGGTGACTTGGGCATGAAAAGTGAAATGGACTTTCGAACGATTGCGCGCGCTCTCTCTCTCTCATTCTTTCTTCCTACACTTGCGGGTCATGAAGGCAATATAGAGTCAAGATGAAACGGAAGACAACGTGGGTGGCAATTCTACTGAGGATGACTGTATTCAACTAAAATTATTGCATAAATATTAGAGCCAGAACTGCCGATTTCTGTTTTAACGAAATGACTAGCAAATTGTTCCAACCAGTGGCCATTTACATACTGACTCCTCCCAATGGGATCTTCATAATTGCCTGGAGATCTTTTTAGTCGATGATCGTCATACCAACGTGGGATTTTTCTCTGTGCTTTTCAGTACTGCAATCCCTCTATGTGACCTCAAATGATGTTTCGTGATCCCCAACTTCTTTTGTTTGTACGGGAACTGGCACTTTGATGCCACGTGCACTGCAAACTTTTACCTTTCGCAGAGTCTGACCTGTCTGCATTTGCAGTTTGCAGAAGCAGGGAGCTTGCTTACTTTTACGTCTGTGGTTCTTGGTGAATATGGTTAAACTGACAGGTTTTCCTTATTCCCTGGTTAAGTTAACCCTCAAATTTGGCGATGTTGGGGGCTGGCGGTCATGAGTCCTGTCTGGTCGTATGGTTGTTAAGAAAGCATTGAATGAGGCATTAGTTGGCCCTTCATTTGGGGTTTTGTGTCATGTTTCGGATGCGTGGAAGTTTCCGTCGTTCGATAAGTGGTCACTATCACCTCCATGGTGAACAGTATTGGTACCGAAAACTAGCAGTCATGAGTTGTGACTAATTTCTAGTACTCAATTTATGGGTGGGCTCGCTCCTACAACGGGCCAGGTGGTCGATGCGTTGAGGCACTACGAGAGCCGGATCAGGTTACAGCAGGCGTTATTGGGAATACGCAACCATAAAAATGCTCCCCACGAGGTTTGATGGTACGCCTAGGAGCAGGCTCACGCCACGCCTCCGGTGCTCTTAACTTTTTCATAACACCGCGCCCAGATGGATGAAGCAGGAAAGTGGGTGGTAGGTGGTGCGCAAGTGTACATCACTACATACTTATTCACTTGCAAGTCACCGTCCCTGCACTCAACCTGCTGGGGGCACACGGAGGATCTAGTCAAAAACGATGGCTCTATCGTCACTTCGTTTTGTACAAAGCTCTGAGAAGGGCTTTATTGCGCCTTCCATTTCGGGGTACGTGTCATGACTGGGATTAATTTGTGAAAAGTTTGGTCGTAGACTGCTCAAAAGTGGTTATTATAAACTCAATTAAGAAAAAGGCTTAGATCATATGACCAAAAGAAACATGTATTCTACCTCATGAAACGTGACGTTCAGTTTACGAAATGCAGTGGGTTGCGCCTCAAAGGAAAAGCTCTGATTTTGAATTGTGTGACCACAATTTTGGAACAATCGTTGCGTAAATTACATAAATAAAACTGCCAAAATAGTAATTGGAATATTTCGACAAGTCATCATCTGAAAAAAACTACTGTTTGCGCTAGGGCAGGATTATGTATTTGTAGGGAATATGATCCGGACTCTATTCATAAATGACACAGTGCTGGTATCAGAATGAGAATAAGACAAAACATGGAATATGAATCTCACCTCGTAATACAGATGGTCTTAATAAGAAGTACACGCGATCACTGGACAAGAACTTTATTCGTCTAACGTTTCGGATTTCTGCCCGAACCCATCTTCAAAGAGAGAATCAGCTACGGGGGCCTTGCGCAAACCCAAACATTAAATCCAAACTTATGCTTAATCCTTATCCTTACCTATCAGGAACCATGAACGTAACCCTGGACACCCGTCATATATATAGTAATTCGGCTAACCTGTCTTCCGGCTCACAGCAGTGCGTCTCAAACGCCCATATAGCGTCCTTACGTAACTGTGTTTGTGGCTGATTGGGTGGTTGCTGTAGAGTTCTGTACTTGCAACGTATTTGTCGCTTCTCTGAACGCTTTGTTCTTTAGGGCACCACAGTCTTTGCGACAGACGAGGACATAGAGGAAGGCCAGCTGGTGGTTTTTCTTCCTCGTCCATCGTAAATTTTATGTCCGGGAAGACGCTGTTAAAATGTTCTTTGAACGTGACCACCTGATCCCGTTCGATGACGACGTCAAACGTGAAGTACGTCCTGAGACAGAACTTCAGGAGCTGAAGGACTTGGGTATATCTGAGGCGATTCTCGGTTGCATCGTATTTGATTCGTAGGATTAGTTCAACGGTCTCGACTGCTAGGTTCTGCGGAATATAAGTAAATAGGGACGTGACATCAAAAGATACCATGATGTCTCCAAGAATTGTGTGGAGGAGCTGACTATGGTGTCAGAATCAGCGGTCCAAAATGTGAGGCCACTTTGTCAGTCCGTACGTTGGAGTGCCTTTGAACGATACGATGGGTTGGTGAGGAGCACCCTCCTTGTGTAACTTAGGAAGGCCATAGAACAGGGCCAATGCCATGTCTTGGGTTCTCGCCATTCGTCGGTCGGTTGGCGTTATTGCACCCGAGTTCTCCAATGCCACCAAGTCGCATGAATTTCGCGTGTCGGTGATTTTGCGGGAGTTTTTTTCGCATGGGACATAAAAGTGGTGATCCTCCAGTAAGTTTTTGGTTTTCTTACGATAGTCTGCTCTGTCTAATACGGTGGTGAAACACCCCTTGTCCGCGGGCTCGATGACGATGTCTCTGTCGGCCTTGAGTTCCCTTAATGTGTACGAAGTGCCTAAATCTGATACTGCATTTGATGGTTGGTTCGAGTCGGCATCCGAAACGTCAGGCGAATAAAGCTCTCGTCCAAGCGATCGTATATACTCCTTACCAGTGCCAAAATATGTCAGCTACGCCAGAGTGCCGGCTTTTGAATACGTCTCATTCCAATTGCCTCCAAGCATATGCGATTCCCGCTAGCAGCTGAACACAAGTAATGCAATTTTATGACGTCAACAAATTATGCGTTCATTCAAATACGATTATTAGCAAACCTTTAGGCTTACATATGTGATCCATGCTTGCAGAGGAGTTAACCTCATTTATTGTGAGCACGATAAGGTATTCTGCAGCTTGTTCTAAAAAATATTTTTTACCTTTATAGAGGAAGCAGTATTCCGTAAAAATATACAATATTTAAGGAGGAATGTTAAATTGAGTAAATTTTAAACAAGTGAATGTCGGTATACTCAGTTGGCAATTAACATTTTACGTTGTATTCAGCATCCTGTGATCATATTTCAGACCTCTCAGTTTTGAGCGATCCTCAATCGTTTGTCTGAAAATGCAGTCTTCGGAAATGCACCCTTCCAACAGAAAAGATAAATATAACTTTTCATGTGCTCAGTAGTTAAAGATGGACGTGTCCATCAGCAGCAATTATAGACTTACAAAATGTTGTCGGCACGGTGGCGTACATCCTGCAGGCATTTTCCATTTAATTACCCAGGGTTAATGCGTTTTTTCCTTTTGTATTTTTTTCTGCTTGTATTTGTATTTTGTAGAGTGTCTTGCTGCTAGAATTTCAGTGGCCTTAGACCTGTTGATCTTGGCAAATACTCCACAGTTGCTTTTTGACCTACTTATTGGCCACCTAAACGATACCTGCGCGACTGTCTAAATTAAGTGGGGTGATATTAAATCTCGGTAAAAGTAAAATTTTGTTCAAAAAGTAGTGATGGTAAGGATGACATAATCTGGTGGCTTTTTGATAGAAAGATGCGTGGAGAGCTGAGCGTGCATGAAAATAACCCGTCCTGCACTTATTTTGTTTGCGGTCATTACGTTTAATTCAAATGCTCTTCCCGAAAAAGGAGGTTTTAACGTCACTGTCAAGTACGTGGAGTGAATCGCTCCCATTAAGGAGTAAGGACGGCTTGCGATCACCAACTGTAGTCGGTTTCGTCCTAGGAAGACAGGGCGCTTGCACTAGCGCCTTCTGAAAACACAGAGTTGGGTTCTCCAGTCGTATAGTCACTGCCTCGGCTGTTGCTAGCACCAGTTGCATCGACTCGGTGATTAGCACCAACTAGTTATGCAAGAAAAGGACTCAAAATAGATCTGATGTCACCTCTACCTTGCCAGGCAGGTATGTTTTCACGTACCCTCTTTTCCAGGAACCTCGTTGTGCGGCCCGTGTATCTCGTGCAACAGGAGCAAGTGAAGGCGTAGATACTGATCGATGTAATCTTTAACGGTAGTAGGTCTTCGCTTCTCAAGTGTAGGAGGGTAGAGTTCATGAAAAAGATGCATAGGTTCACCGTGGGGAATGCGCTCCTGATCGTTATCGTCGTATGTCTTCTTACTAGTTCACTTGCTGCGTCCCCTAGAAAAAGCAGTCTTGTAAGCACGTCTTTCTTAGCTGCAGTTGCGAGGGTAGGCTTTCCAGTGCACTCCCTAATATTCCAGGTGACGAATCTCCCTTCGTGGCCATTTTCATTAGTTGTGTTCCGCAGCTGTTTGAGCTCTGCCTCAACAGTTTCAGGAGAACAGATGCACTGCACCCTAGGCACCAATCCCTGAACTACATTGCGTGGGTCAAAGAAATTATTCAAATCTGCCACAATCCTCTACTAATTAATTGTGCCTGGTAGTCATCTGGTGGTTAATAGATTGATTGCTGAGAGCTCCTGCTTGGGCAGTCAGCTTACTGTATCAAAATTGGTGGATTCCATATGTTGCAGTAGGTTGGGCGGGTAACTTGACCCAAGTGTGATTAAACTCACGGATCCCAGTGGGGCCTCGTAGCTCAGTTGGCTAGATTGTTGGCTGTACTAAAGCTTTCCCCTTGCTGGCGTGGGTTCGAATCCCACCGAGACCGCCGAGTTTTTCACAAGTGAGTCAAAGGATTTAAGGAGAATGTAACTGTGAAAATTAATGCATTGTGTCTTCCAGGTTTTCTTTCGGAATACCCTACACATGATAGATCCTCCCACTTTCCTGCGCAGAAGGACCTCGGAGAACGTCAAACTCTACAGAAAAAATAGGTGGGTTGACCGGTCCATCAGAAAACCAACCGCAAAAGTTGAAGTGATTGGTGGTGTACTTTAAGTGCGTTTTCTCGATCTTGCCAATGAAAATTTTAGCGAGAAATGGTCCAAGCACTGAACCGATCATCATTACTTTTACCTACCTGTATAACTAACCTTTTCAGATATTATGTCGCACGCTATCAGAACCCGAGATAAGTCATTTTTTTCGAATTGAAAACCCTTCAGAATCACGATTGACGTTTCACGAGATAACAACTTTAATGCACTTTGCCGTCTGAATCTTGTAATCCATCGCATGGAGGCCGTCGAACCAGCACCTGGGGCTCTGACATACAGTCGACGTGCCCACCTCCACTGCCCTCACTGCTCCCGCACATTCACGCACCACATGGGCCTATTCGGACACATGCGCATTCACAAAAACCTGCGGTAAACCACTGGAGGCTAAGCTACATCAGCGCGCACTATCTACACCAATACATCGACAACACCCTCACAATCACCACGTACCTGAGTATATCATGGTTTCCTAGAAACCGTGGCTGGGAAGGCTGCCAATCTGACGCTTACACCAGACCACGCCGTCGGCTCAGTGTATGCGCTATGTGTGTCGAGTGGCTGACCAGTGGACTGGGAGTCAGGCGGCGATGGCTGCTCCATAACTTCTGAGTTATTGAATCCTGGTGTGTGCGGTATGGGGGCCAGGTCGTGCTGTGGCGCGCGCAGATGGGTACGCAGATTCGTCAGCCAATGCGCCTACTCCCACATCAGGCAACTGACCTGCTCGGACAGTGGTATGATTGTGGGGGTGAAGGAGAGAGTGAGGTCAAGAGATCAGCGCATTTTCCTCACTAAAAAATCTGACGCGCTTGAAACTATCACGGTGCGCTAAAAGCCGTGGCTTGGAAGGTTGCCACTTGATGGGATAACTCGGACTGCATGGTCAGCCAAATGGGTTTGTGTGGAGTGGATGACTGGCGGACTGAGAGTCAGGCTGCAATAGCTCCTGTTTAACGTGGCCTCTATGGCACTCCCACTCCATGGGATCCGATCCATGTGTAGTGATACGCCGTGGGGCGGCTCCGGCCGCGCCAGCCACCTGCGCACTCTCCCATCTTCGGTCTTCTTGACTGTGTCATGAGACCGGGCTCTAGTGGGGGAGGAGAAGAGAGTGCGGTAACGTTAAGCGCCGCGGTTGGAAGTTTGCCAACTGACAATTACACTCAGACCTTGCAGTTAGTCCAATGTGTGTTGTGTGGAGTGGCTGACTGGTGGTCTAAGAGGCAGACTGCGATGGCTCCTTCTTAACGTGACTTCTGGCAATCGCACACGTGAGATGTAAGCCATTAAACCCCCTGTTGTCTGAAATCCCAGTGCTCGTGTTTGGGGGGCCAGGTCGTGTACGTAGTACACGTAGATGAGATCACCAGCAGCTGCGCCTGCTTCCGCATCAGACAACTGACCGGCTCGGACAATGGTCATTACTGAAGGGGTGGGGGAGAGAGTGAGGTCGACATCTCACCACATGTTCCTCACGATAAGCAATCTGACGCACTTGAAACTATCACGGTGCGCTAAAAGCCGTGGCTTGGAAGGTTGCCACATGATGAGATAACTCGGATCGCATTGTCAGCCCAATGTGTGTTTTGTGTGGAGTGGCTGACTGGCGGACTGAGAGTCAAGCTGCAACGGCTCCTTCTTAATGTGGCCTTTATGGCACTCCCACTCCGTGGAATCCGAGCCAGGTGTAGTGGCATGCCCAGGGGCGGCTCCGGCCGCGCCAGCCACCTGCGCCCTCTCCCATCTCCGGTCTTCTTGACTCTGTCTTGACACCGGGCTCAGGTGGGGGAGGAGGAGAGAGTGCGGTAGCTGCAGCACAAGGCTACTATCACTTAAAACTAAATCACGCGCAAGTCACCGTCCCTGAACCACATGGTGTGGAGCATACGATGGACCTCGTTGAAATCGACGGTCGAACTATCGTCTGAATCTTGTAAGCAGGGCCGGGCAGATTCATTCTCAAAACTTTGCTTACGATCGTCCTCGAAATGTTTTTTTTAGTAAATATACGCTGAGCCCACTTCAGTTAGCTGTTTCCTTGATTACGTTCGGTTTTTTTTACAACGAATTTAAAACATTTCTGTGAATGACTGACAATAAATTGCCGCAGCAGCGTTCAGATGTTACATCCATTTCACTGGTCTGTTCAAAGCTGGGAACAAGGCAAGTTTGCAATGCTGAGAATGATTTTTGTTGCAGAAGATTAGGAAGGTAAAAATTCCCATGATGACTATTGAAGTTTTTCATTTGTACACTTTGTCACCATAAAAAAGGTGTTTCCATTTATTGGCACTCGGTTGTAGCTGAATGCTTAGGCGCGAAGTGAATTTTATTTTCAAGACTGTAATAAGTTTCTGTTCCGTTAGTACTAACACACAAACCTTTTTACTCGGCACTTCACCTTTGTGATCATTTGGAAGAGTCTATCGCACAATAATTTGCGAAAATTGACAACCACCATCGTCAAGTTGTTACAAGACTTCATCTTTATCACGCCATTTAAAATGCACTTCTGCCAGATGCGTATTTAGCTTTATTCAAAGTTAAGGTTTGCACGCGGTCGTTCTCATCCCCACACTGAGCGTCAGGGCCGCATGTACGGGAGTGGTGGCGTCACTAGAGGGTCGGCATATCTGTCATGACCCAAAGCAACTAGAGCCGAACAAGGGGCACTGTCGTACGCTTGGGGCTTTAAAGTCCCCCAGAACCCGAGGGGAGTGAGCGCGCAGGGGGGGGGGGGGGTGTCAACCCGGGTCATGGCGGTTGGCTCGATGTATACGTCTGCCGGAGCGTGGTGGCGGTGGAGGGAGAGTAGGGGGAATACAATCTGTCAATAAAGTGGGTGTAAGTGTTTCGGTGTGTGAACTGCGCTGAAGTGCAGGTCAGTCCAGTAGCGATTATTACCGACTATTACTCCAGCACGGACGACTGACGACAATTGGCAAAACACATACATGAGCCTTCATCTAGTATTCCTTCTGTGAGAATAGTAACTCGGTTACTAGTTGAATCCTAGTGATTGAGTGCTGGCGGGGGAGGTTATAACGCGGTTAGGCCGCTGAGGCTGTTGGATTTATAGTTCGAAAGACCATAGCAACTTTCGGAGCAAATCAATTAAACATTAAGCAAAGGAATTTACTTCAAGTTCATACTTTATTTCCCGGAGAAATAAAACAAAATCTGAATGTAAACAACTTTCACCGACAGATATATCAAAATGTGCAGCGGCGGCGGAAACTCATAATATCGAGCCACGATCTTCAATTCTCCTCGAGGGGCATTATACCCCAGATGACAGCAGGTTTTTAAATATTACTTTTCTCAAACAAGAAAGTTGAAGTGGATTATGAGCAAAATAGTTAGGTTGACTTTGTATAAGAAATGACAAATGGTAAGTGAAATGTTCCCGCAACATTAGATAACCCAGATAATTACAGATGATTTATCAGGTAAGACATCTGACAGTATATGAAAAACTCCATGGGTGGTTAGTCCGAAATTCCTCTGACTAAACATTCAAAACAGAGCAGGCAATGTTACAAAACTGATTGGTGGGGAACATAATCCTAATTTAATTCCCACACCGTAGAATATTGAGCCTTGACCGAAGAAAGGTCGGTGGAAGCACAATAGCCGGACCCACAGAATATTACAAGCAAGACTAATTGTCCTAATGAAACCGTGGTAAAAGGGATTTTCATGGGTAGGGCAGAAGGAGGAAGCAGAAAACGAAGAAGGGAAGGCTAATTACAACCCAATTACCTAATATAAATGGGCTAAGTGAAACCTAGAGGATTGAAGGTAAAGGGTAAAACTATCCCATGTATGAAGGGCAAGGGAATCTGCCTTCCTGATTGGTGTAATGGAAAGCAAACCTGAACCGGCATCAAACAGAGCTAAATGGGAAAGCAGGTGGTTGAAGGACGAAAGTTAAACACCTGAAAATGAAATCAGGGACAAGTAATCCGGAGCCAATGTTCTCAGTGGGTCTGGCTACTGTGCTTCGATCCTAACCTAGCTGCCCTTTAAGAAACTGGCTGCTTTACACGTGCTCTATCCCCATGGATTTTTTTATGTCTGTTCAAGCATAGAACTTTGTTACAGATACTTAAAATTTGGGAACTCCTCTCTTTTCCAGGTTTAGCTTTCAACGGAAGGCGTCTATCTTCATTGAGATACCTTACCATTACCCATATATTTGTAAGTGCAAGCAGTGTTTTCAAAAGGTTTCAGTGTGTCAACAATATTTGCCATGTCACACCGTCCGTATTACACTCCTGTTGCGACTACGCAAGCCTTGGCACCATCCTCGCATGTTCTCGAAACCAATCAACCAGCGAAATTTCGTTGCTTGGCTGCAGGTGACAAATGACGCACTGGGGACAAGTTGCCTCAAAAGCGGACACACACAACCACAACACCAACTAGCCTGAGGACACTGCTAAATGCAGCTGTGTACAGAGTCCCTTGTAAACTCTTTGCCTCAGTAAAAGCTTGTCCTAACTAATCCATCTTCCCTGACTTCTGATTTGGGAAACCTTCGTGTTGTCAACCTCACAACTTCGACAATATCCCTAACTAGTACCCCCTACACCTCCTACACACATACACGCTATTTCGAGCGTCGTGTTTGACGATGTCCATCGTATTCTGTGCAGGGACCATGACTAGCGCTGGATTATAGTGAGAGTAGACCTGCGATGAATCTACCAAAGTCTCTTCTACTCCCTGACTCGGCCTCGGTGTCAAGACAGAGTCAAGAAGAGAGGAGATGGCAGAGGGTGCAGGCCCACGCAATGTGGTCCTAATCCAAACAAGAACACAGCAACAGAAGAGAGGGGTGGCTCGTATTCCAACTTAGTGGGAGCGCCACAAAGGCAACATTAAGAAGGAGCCATTGCAGCCTGACTATTAGTCCGCCAGTCAGCCACACCGCACAAAACACACATTGGGCTGACCACGCGGTCCGAGTTATCCCGTCAGTTGGCAACCTTTCAAGCCACTGCTTTTAACGCACGGTGATAGTTTCAAACACGTCAGATTGTTTATAGTGAGGAAAATGCGCTAAGCCGTCGACCTCACTCTCCTTCCCACCTTCACAATCAGACCACCGTCCGAGCCAGTTATTTGTCTTATGTGGGAGTGGGCGCATTGGCTGACGGATCGGCTTAACCGTTTTCGCGTGCCACAGCGCGACCTGGCCACCATAACGCCCACACCAGGATTTACTTACTCAGGGTATATGGGGGAGCCATAGCCGCCTTACTCCCAATGCACTGGTCAGCCACTCGACACACACAGCGCATACACTGGGCCGGAGGCGTGGTCTGGTGTAAGCGTCAGATTGGCAGCCTTCCAAGCCATGGTTTTTAGGACACCGTGATTTTACCAGGTATATTATGATGATTGTGAGGGTGTTGTCTATGTATTAGTTTAGATGGTGTGCGCTGATGTGGCTTAGCCTCCGGTGGTTTACCACAGTTTGTCGTGGAGGCACATGTGTCCTAATAGGCCCATGCGGTGTGTAACTGTGTGGGAGCAGTGCGGGCATTGGAGGCGGGCGCGGCGACTGTATGTTGGAAACACAGGCACTGGTTCACCAGCCTCCATACGATATATTCGCACGTGAACGACTAGGCCGTTGTGAGAGGTAAATGTGCGGTCGCTTTGAAGACAGTTGAGGAGCGAGTCCCCATCGCTGATGGTGGTGGTGGTAGTAAAGGCAAAGGCGGTGGTGGTTGCGGTGATGAGGAAACAGGCGATGAGCATTGGGATGTCGTCTCTATGATGGTGGGAGTAATGGAATTGATGCCAGGAGTGACGGTGGTGGAGTCTGAAGGAGGTTTGGCAGAATTTTAAGTAGAAGTTGAAATTGTTGGATTGTTGATGCATTAATTTTGAAGATGTCCGACCAGGCCGATTCGCGCGCGGAAGATGCGTTGACAGCGCGGGTATGTTGGCAGGGCCTGGGCATTGGCGGTGTTGGTCCGGGGCACTGGTGACCTTCGTGCCGCTCTTTTGGCCTTGGTGGCGGCGATCCGGTTGGCCTCAAAGATTGCTGAGCCAGTCTTAACGGATCTTCTCCATTCCGGTCTATCCTGGGCGAGGTCCTCACAGGTCTCCGGGTTGATTTGCAGTTGCTTAAGCGATTTCTTCAAAGTGTCCTTGTAGCGTCATTTTTGACCTCCCTGTTGGCGAGCACCCGTAGCGACATCTCGGTTGAAAAGTCGTTTGGGTAGGCGCTCGTCGTCCATTCTTACCAGGTGTTCGGTCCATCGCAGTTGCACTTGCCTCAGCATGGCATGGATGCTGAGGATTCTGGTCCGCTCCAGGACTTCCATGTCCGGGATCCTGCCTTGCCATCTCAGCTTCAGTATTCTGCGGAGGCAGCTGAGATGGAAGTGATTCAGCTTCCTGGCTTGGTTCGAGTATAGGGTCCAGGTCTCTGCTCCGTAAAGGAGTGTCGTCAAGACGATGGCCTTGTACATCTTCAGATTGGTGTTCAGGTGAATACCGTGGCGATTCCACATGGAGGCCTGCAGCCCCACGATGGCCTGACTAGATTTGCTGATCCGTTGGGCACCCTCATAATCGATTCTCGTGTTTCGTGACAGCGTGCTTCCTAGATAAGAGAATGCTTCCGCGTTTTGAGGTGAGCATAGTTGACATTGATTCCTGGAGCATTGTATTCCATGCTGGATGGCGGCTGGTGCATGACAACCGTTTTGGCTGTACTGATTGTTAATCCAAAATCGGCGCAGCCTGCAGTGAAGAGGTCCATACTCCTTTGCATGTCCTCCTCCGTCGCGGTGTTAAGGGCACATTCGTCTGCGAATAGCAAGTCATGGACTGTAGTCGAAGGCACACGCGTTGAAGCCTGCATACGCCGAATGTTGAGAAGGTGCCCTTCAGTTCTATAGGCGATGCGGATCCCAGGCTGCTCATCGCGGTAGGCATCCATCAGCATAGCAGAGAACATGAGACAGAAGAGGGTGGGGGCCAGTACGCAGCCCTGCTTCACTCCGTTGGTCACTGCAAATACTTCGGATACCGTCCTGCTGTCAGTGACGCGCGCTGTCATCCCGTCATGCAACTGACGCACCATGTGCGTGAATCGCTCAGGACAGCCGAATTTCTGCATGACTTTCCACAGTCCGTCGCGATTCACCGGGCCAAATGCTTTCGTCAGATCCACGAAGGTAGTGTATAGGTGAGTTCGCATCTCCTGGCACTTCTCTTGTAGCTGGCGGGCGGCAAAGATCAGGTCGGTTGTTCCACGGTGTCGGCGGAGGCCACATTGGCTTTCCGGGAGCAGGCCCTGCTCTAGGTGACCGTTCAGACGATTGAGAAGGATACGGGCGAAGATCTTCCCAGCGATGTTGAGCAACGAGATGCCTCTGTGATTATCACAGAGTTGCTGGTTCCCCTTCCGTTTGTAGAGATGGACGATGGTCGCGTCTTTGAAATCCTGAGGAACTTGTCCTTGGCGCCACATCTCCTGGAAGAGTGTTGTGAGTTCTGCCATCAGCCGGGGCCCACCGTGCTTGTAGACTTCCGGTGGGATTGCGTCGGATCCCGGTGCTTTACCGCTTGAAATCTGCTGCACGGCCCGGATGGTTTCTGATAGGGAAGGCGGCAGATCCAGGTTATTGTTCGCGTTCACTTGAGGGAGCCGGTCAATGGCAGCATCGGAGATGACTGATGAGCAAGTAAGGACAATGCTGAAGTGCTCGGGTTAGCGCTTCAGAATTTGCGATTTCTCTGTCAGCAGTGTTGTGCCGTCAGAGCTAAGCAGCCGCGCGGTCCCCTTGATACACGGGACGTAGATGGCCTTAATGGCTTTTAAAATGTTTTTTCATTTCATTGCGGTTCGCATACCCCTGGATTTCGTCAGCCTTTCGGATCATCCAGGCGTCCTGCATCTCTTGCAGCCATTGCTGTACTAGGCGGCGGCATTTGAAGAAGGCTGCTTTGGTTTCGTCAGTCTGAAGGTCCATGTAGGCTTTGTGTAGTCTATTCTTCTCCGCAAGTAAGTTACTGATGTTCTCGTCATTGTCGTCAAACCAGTCCTGGTGTTGACGGTGTGCGCGTCCGAGGACTTCGAGGGCGGTGGACTAAATGACATTGCGCAGTTGGCACCATCGTGTTTCTACGGTACCGTTAATATCTGGAGCAAGCAGGTTCTCAAGTTTCTCAGTTATTTGGTTGCTGAAATCAAAACAGTGAGCAAGTAACTTTAACAAAAGAGTATTTAACTTACCTGGCAGTCGCTTACCTTGGGGCGTTCGTCGGGGTTGCAGTCGGAGCCTCATCTGGGAGATGACGAGGCGGTGATCTGTCCAACCATCGGCATCGCGGATCACCTTGGTTACAAACACTTCCTGTCGATCTCGCCTCCGGACGAGAACATAGTCCAGCAGCTGCCAGCGCCGCGACCGAGGGTGCATCCACGTGACCTTCTCCCGCGTCGGAAGGTGGAAGAAGTTGTTAGTCAGCAGGAGACGATGTTCCGCACACGTTGGTAGAAGAAGGAGGCCATTATCGTTACAGCTTCCGAAACCGTGGGGACCCAGCACTCCCTGCCAGGCAGCGTGGTCCGTCCCGACGCGGGTGTTGAAGTCACCAAGGACAATTAATTTGTCCTCTTTGGGCACAGTCACCAGCAGGGCGTGCAGGTCCTCGTATAATTTTTCCTTCGCCGCATCAGAGCTCGTCATTGGGGGAGCGTAGGCGCTGATGATGGTGGCAAACTTGTCTCCCCGAAGAGGCAGGCGGAGGCTCATCAGGCGATCATTGATACCTTGCGGCAGACAGGGCAGACGTCCCACGATGTAGTTCCGGATGGCAAAAGCAACACCAGTGTCGCTATGCCTTTGGCCGGCCGCTCCAGAAGAAGGTGTAGCCGGCAATTACCTCCTCCAGCTTACCCTGCTCAGAGAATCGGGTCTCACTGAGACCAGCAATATCAAACTTGTAGCGCACCAGTTCCCGAGCGACTAGCACCGTCCTCCGTTCCGGTCGGTTGCTCCTAGGATTGTCTAAAAGGGAACGAAAATTCAAGGCTGCTAGTGTGAGTGGACTCACCCGAGCAGCCTGGAGGGTATGGTGAGGGGGATGGGGACGGGGGGTATTGTTGTTTATTTGAGTGTTACGACCGCGTATTTTGAGATCTGCGAGCTGCGGCCGGCTGCAGAAAACGGAATAACCAACATTTGTTTAGGGCACATTTTCTAGCCCCTTCCTCCGCGAGGAGGCAAGCAGTGTTGTACCTAAATAGGGCTGCTCGAACATCCCAGACGGCTGCCAAACTCCACTTTGGGTCACGGGTTTGTTTTAGTGGGAGATCGACCAGAGTTAGTCTGGGCTGCCTACGGAGTTGCTGTCGCCCCCAACGTAGGACCTTTTGAGAGTGGGGAGGTGGGAAGTTCGGAAGTCAGACATACCGGGCGTGGAGGCACACACAGCACCGGAGACCCTCAACTGGTTTAGCCCGCCGGTCATGACGGTTGCCCGGGGTGTGTCCGCTGGGAAGAACCCAACTTCGAGGAGCCACAGGTGAGAGTTGGGTTCCAGTTAGAGGCGGCCACAGGAGCATTCATCACCTGTACGAGACAAAAAGAGCGACCAACTGATATCTCTGTGGTGCTTAACCTAACTAGTACCCCTACACACACGACAGCTCGACCATCGTAGTCCGACGATGTCCACCGTATGCTCCATGGGATAAGTGGAGCAGGGACGGTGACTTGCGCGTGAATTAGTTTTAAGTGATAGAAGCCTTGCGCTGCAGCAACCGCACTCTCTCCTCCTCCCCCACCTGAGCCCGGTGTCAAGACAGAGTCAAGAAGACCGGAGATGGGAGAGGGCGCAGGTGGCTGACGCGGCCGGAGCCACCCCTGGGCGTGCCACCACACCTGGCTCGGATCCCACAGAGTGGGAGAGCCATAAAGACCACATTAAGAACTAGCCATTGCAACCTGACTCTCAGTCCGCCAGTCCGCCAGTCAGCCACTCCACACAAAACACACATTGGGCTGACCACGCGGTCCGAGTTATACCGTCAGTTGGCAACCTTCCAAGCCACGGCTTTTAGCGCACCGCGATAGTTTCAAGTGCGTCATATTGTTTATAGTGAGGAAAATACGCTGAGCTCTCGACCTCACTCCCTCCCCTACCCCCACAATCAGACCACTGTCCAAGCCGGTCAGTTGTCTGATGCGGAAGCGGGCGCAGCTGCTGGTGACCTCGTCTACGTGTACTACGTACACGACCTGGCCCCCCAAACAAAAGTACCAGGATTTACACAACAGGGGGTTGAACGGCTTACATCTCACATGTGTGAGATAGTCAGAGGTCACGTTACGAATGAGCCATCGCAGCCTGACTCTCAAACCACCAGTCAGCCACTCCACACAACACACATTGGACTAACTGCGAGGTCTGAGTGTAATTATCAGTTGGCAACCTTCCAACCGCGGCACTCAACGTTACCGCATTCTCTTCTGTTCATCCACCTGAGCCCGGTCTCATGACACAGCCAAGAAGACCGGAGGCAGGAGGGTGCACAGGTGGTTAACGCGATCGGAGCCGCCACTGGGCGTATCACCACACCTGGCTCGGATCCCACAGAGTGGAAGTGCCATAAAGACCACATTAAGAAGGAGCCATTGCAGCCTGACTCTCAGTCCGCCAGTCAGCCACTCCACACAAAACACACATTGGGCTGACCACGCGGTCCAAGTTATCCCGTCAGTTGGCAACCTTCCAAGCCACGGCTTTTAGCGCACCATGATAGTTTTAAGCGCGTCAGATTGTTTATAGTGAGGAATATGCGCTGAGCTGTCGAACTCACTCTCTCCCCAACCCCCACCATAAGACACTGTCCAAGCCGGTCAGTTGCCTGTTATGGGAGTGGGTGCATTGGCTGACGGATCGGGGTACCCGTCTTCGCGCCCCACAGCACGACCTGGCCCGCATAACGCACACACCAGGATTCACTAACTCAGGGGATATGGAGCAGCCATCGCCGTCTGAATCCCAGTCCACTGGTCAGCCACTCGACACACACAGCACATACACTGAGCCGATGGCGTGGTCTGGTGGAAGCGTCAGATTGGCAGACTTCCCAGCCACGGTTTCTAGGAAGCCGTGATATACTCTGGTAAATGGTGATTGTGAGGGTGTTGTCGATGTATTGGTGTAGGTAGTGTGCGCTAATGTAGCTTAGGTTCCGGTGGTTTACCAGAGGTTATCGTGGAGGCGCATGTGTCCTAATAGGCCCATGCGGTGTGTAAATGTGCGGGAGCAGTGAGGGCAGTGAAGGCGGGCGCGTCGACTGTATGTCGGAGCCCCAGGCACTGGTTCACCAGCCTCCGTGGACTTTGCAGGTGACCGACCAGGCCAATGCGTGAGTTGAAGTTGGGGGCGCACTGTGGGCAGGAGAAATCGGTAGAGGCTGGGGGGATGTCACTCATGGTAGTGGGGCTGTCAGGAGCGCAAAGAATGGCCGGAGCGGAGGGTGTGCATGATGTATCGGTGTTGTCGGCATTGTGGTGAATTCCGCTGTCATGGATGCGCATGTGACCGAATAGGCCCATGCTATGAGTGAATGCGCGAGGACAGTGAGGGCAGTGGATGCGGCGGTCTCTGCTGTGTGATGGTGTTCCAGGCACTGGCTCACCGGTCTCTGTACGATGTATTCGCAAGTGACGGACCAGGCCGATGCGTGAGGTGAATGTGCGGTCGCATTGAGTACAGCTTAGGAGAGATTCCCTGTCGCTGATGGTGGTGGTGGTGGTGGTGGTTGCGGTGGTGGGGGTAGCAGGCGATGAGTAGATGGATGTGGTCTCTATGATGGTGGGAGTAATTGAATTGATGCCAGGAGTAAGGGTGGGAAAGTCAGAAGGAGGGTTGGCAGAATTTGACGTAGAAATTGGAATTGTCGGATTGTTGGTGCATTGCGTCCGAAGATGTCCAACCAGGCCGATTCGCGATCGAAAGATGCGTTGGCAGCGTGGGCATATTGGCAGGGCCTGGGCATTGGCGGTGTTGGTTCGGGGCGCTGGTGACTTTCGTGCCGCTCTTTGCCCTTGGCGGCGGCGATCCGGTTGGCCTCATAGATTGCTGAACCAGTCTTCACTGATCTTCTCCATGCCGGTCTATCCTGGGCGAGTTCCTCCCAGGTTGCCGAGTTGATTTGCAGTTGCTTCAGCAATTTCTTCAAAGTGTCCTTGTAGCGTGGTTTTTGACCTCCCTGTCGGCGAGAACCCGTAGCGACATCACCGTAGAAAAGTCGTTTGGGTAGTCGCTCGTCGTCCATTCTTACCAGGTGGCCGCTCCATCGCAGTTGCACTTGCCTCAGCATGGCATGGATGTTGAGGATTCCGGTCCGCTCCGGGACTTCCGTGTCCCGTATCCTGTCTTGCCATCTCAGCTTCAGTATTCTGAGGAGGCAGCTGAGATGAAAGTGATTCAGCTTCCTGGCTTGTTTCGAGTAGACGGTCCAGGTTTCCGCTCCGTAAAGGAGTGTCGACAAGACGACGGCCTTGTACATCTTCAGTTTGGTGTTCAGGTGAATACCGTGGCGATTCCACACGGAGGCCTGCAGCCGGCCGAAGGCCTGACTAGATTTGCTGATCCGTTGGGCAACCTCGTCATCGATTCTCGTGTTGCGCGATATCGTGCTTCCTAGATAAGCGAAGGTTTCCACGTTTTTGAGTTGAGCACCGTTGACATTGATTCGAGGAGCATTGTATTCCGCGCTGGGTGGCGGCTGGGGCATGACAACTGTTTTGGCTGTACTGATTGTTAATCTGAAATCGGCGATAGTTCGACCGTCGATTTCGACGATGTCCACCGCATGCTCCACGGAAGGGTGGTGCAGGGACGGTGACTTGCGCGTGAATTAGTTTTAAGTGATAGTAGCCTTGCGTTGCAGCTACCGCACTATCTCCTCCTCCCCCACCTGAGCCCGGTGTCAAGGCAGAGTCAAGAAGACCGGAGGCGTTAGAGGACGCAGGAGGCTGGCGCAGCTAAGACCCCTAAGACCTAGCTGCCCCTAGGCGTGCCACCACACCTCCATGTTCGGCATTTTTATGGGAGCGTAACCCGAATAACGCCTGCCGTGCCCTAATGTGGCCCCCATATTGGTCCAACGCATCTACCACGTGGCCCGTTTAGGGGGCAAGACACACACACACACAAACACACACACGATTTTTGGTCCGTCTACAGGATAAGGCGATTATATATGTGAAGCAATTTATTTGGTAAACAGGACAGGTTTCCGTGAGATATCTTGTTGTTCGTTTGGCAGAACAAAGCGTCTGTTCGCTAGCACGTGATTAGCGGTGTGTTGTTTACATGCTTGTCTGGTGCACGCGTGTGTGACTGCGTGAGTGTGGGGCATGCGATTGGTTGGTTCAATGTTGGAGTCTGGGGTGTATCAATACAATGGCCCATGAGTGACTAAGCCCGCTGGACGCTGATGTGACTAAGCTTAGGTCAAGCCTGAGTAGATGCTGTGCTTTGGCGGGATGCTTGCAGGTTCGCAAGCTGTGGACTGAGAAAAGGGGTGGGAGGCGTCTGCTACAAATATAAGAAATCGTATTCTACGCGTTCTCCTGATAAAATAATGTTTAGTTCATTCACGCATGGAAAATGAGTGGAAAAAGACATGCTTCTTCACCAACCATGTTCCCGCCATAAAGCTGAAGTTGGCAGGGTGCTCAGTCAGAACCCTATCTGCCGCCGTTTACGAAGCAAATCAAGGTTATGTTTCGTACGATGTAGTATAGAAACCACACCTTCCTTACTTGAAGATCTATTGAAAAACTTACAGTTATGGGACTGCAGTAGACGACTGTGTTCAACTCGCGTCGTTCCGATGAAACGCCACGTTCTCGCTGGTGTGCACGTTGGCCAATATGCATGGGAATCAGCAGTCAACTTCAAAGGGCCAATTGGATGTAGCCTGCGTATTACCTAGTGGAAGTGGTTTACAGTAGTATCCATTATTCCATTTAATTAGCCGGTCCACACGGTAGATACGTTGGATTAGCCCGGGAGCCAGATCAGGACACGTAATTCGTTATCGGAGATGCGTATCCATAGCAAATGCTACAAGTGGGTGGAGGGAGAGGGTGAAACGCCTAACCGCAGACCCGCACCACGCCAGTCACCTCTGTCCGATCGCGCCTCCAGTCTTCTCGACTTGGTCATGACAATGCGCCCAGGTGGGTAAGGGAGAAGAGAGCGTGTAGGATGCGCGCAAATATATTATCATTATGAGCCAATTCACGCCTATGTCACCATCACCTCAAAATACCCTGTTGTGGGACACACGGTGGACATCGGTGGTAACGACAGCCCAACTGTCAGATAGGCGTAGAGCAGCATCATGTGATTTTCGTTGACCGTGGAAAAGTTCGTAATTTCCTTTTTATCCAAGTACTGCGCTTCACTACCGATTGAACCGGGTAAGTCAGATAGAGAGTGAAAACCAGGTGAGATCAAATTGTGAAAGGTGGACGAGGGGATTTTGGTATTTTGACTTGAGAGGCAGGTGCAGGTTGAACGTCGCGCGCCCCGGGTCATGTACCGAGTTCGTCTTCGCCGCAGTCTTCAGGGTGAGGAAATTGCACGCGTTTTAAATCCGTATCGCCTTATCGAGACGGTAACTTACTTGCCACACATGGGAAAAAATATCTGTTCTGAGTTTCTCGGGGAAGGACGGTCAACCACTTGAAAGGCCGACAAATCAGAAGGCAGGGAAGACTATTGTATGAAACGCTTATGGACAGCACTGCTAGCGTCCTCACGAGAAAACACCGTATGTGGCGCATTGCTGATCATGGGTGTAGACTGCCAGGAGTGTGTAGTCCTGAAGTGCGCGTGATTTAGCCATCTAGAAAGACCGACTTGCATTACATGTGCCAGTTAGACCGTCGATTTTGACAAGGTCCACCGTATGCCCCACAACATGTGCTACAGGGACGACGGCTTGCGCATGAATTACATTAAAGTGGTAGTAGACTTGCGCTGCATCTGCCACACTCGCTCATCCTTCCCACCGGGACCCGGTGTCTTGACCAAGTCAAGAATGGAGGCAGGAGGGGGCACAGGTGGTTGGCACGACCGGAGCCGCCCCTAAGCGTACCACCACAACTGGCTCGAATCCCACACAGTGCGGGTGTCATAGAGGCCACATTAAAAAGGAGCCATTGCAATCCGACTCTCAGCCCGCAAAGCAGCCACTCCACACAAATGCACGTTGGACTGGATGCGCAGTCCATGTTATCCCGTCAGTTGGGAACCTTCCAAGCCATGGCTTTTAGCCCAACGTGATGGATTCAAACATGTTCGATTGTTTGTAATGAGGAAAACGCTCTCAGCCGTTGATCTCAATCTCAATTTCTATTTGCAAGCCCCAGCCATTGTTCTGCGGGGAATGGATGCACTGTATCTGCTCCCCTACGCACAACACACCACTACAAAGTTCACTTGGCCTCAACCTCCCAGTCACATATTCTGATGACAAGTCGAGGTAAGCCGGGTTTGGGACGAGAGTTGACAGGGTGACCGACCGGGCATTAAACCCTTGTGTGACGCGTATCGAACACAAACATTCGCACACGATGCGTCGTCAGCCATTACCGATGTTGGTAATATTCAGCACCCGATTGATGTAAACCGATGAGTGAGTGAGTACTAGGTGCGAGTGATTGATGATGAGCTAATAAATGTCGTCATGCAGGCTCAGCCTATATCTGGTCACACGGATGCCATTTGGGCTTGTATCACCTGCGGATCCCGTCATCGCCACCGCGGTGGCCAGCCAAGCCGTTTTTGAAATTTGCCACTTTGACGAAGAGAAGGTGGTACTGAAGCTCTAATGTTGTTTGTCGTTCTCTGTGTCCTTTTGTCTATGAAAGTGTCCACCCAGGGCAAATCGAGATGGCGTCGGAGGGGGTTAGATTAGGTTCTTTTTTGTTGGTGAGGTTTCTCTTTGTGGGGTGATTTAGTCTTGCTGACATTGTAGTGAATGAGAAGGTATCGAGTACAGTCAGGTCGCTACCTGCAAATGATTTGACAGTGTGGACGCCAGAAGAAGACACAAGGTTCCTCCTTGGTGCTCCAGTCTTACAAGTGTATAAATTCACATCGTCTCCTTGTATTTGGCTGATTACAAATATCACTGGTCCAATTTGCTGGCAAATCACCAAGTCTGGTGATCCTTTGTTTGGATTGGTTGATGTTCAGAGTGAGTGAGTGAGGTCTCAAAGGTATAATTTCTCAACGTTTCTGCCCACTTTACCCTTAGCAATGTCAGCGTCACATAGTTGGTTGAGCATATGCTCATCCATCATTCCCACAATGAAACCACTATGTTAAAGGTTAATTTGCTTTGACATGGCATAAATGCTGAGCACTTCCTTTAGTTACAGCACCTGGAATCCAGGTGCAGATCCTATAAATGCCCCTTCAATTGCAGTGCATCATGCCCAGTCGCTGTGGTTCGTAATGGTTAGTGTCCATCAGTTTAGAAAATCATCTCCGCCGTTCCCCAATGTTTCAGAATGAAGTCACTATTCGAAGTATACCTCGAGGCTGCAGAGAATAATGCCGGCGAACAGTCCACCAGCAGTACTGAGATGTATTCTGTGGTGAGGTGCACTGACCTGACAATTCGCTTTTTGGATGTGTAAATACGTCGATTGCGACCTCATATCTCCACTGTATTTGTAAATTCCACAAAAGTCCTCGTAACAACGAAATTTTATGGAGTTGGATGCTCCCAACTCTGGCATCATTTGCTGGAGTGCAGTTCGTTTTCCCGTCCTTTCCGATGGAAGTCTACTGCATTGCCATGAGTTTCAGAAGTACGGGGATACTAGCTGATCAAGGAGCAATGACGCAAGTCCAGAGGTCGCTGCGCAGGGCTCCGTATATCGGCGCCAGAACGATAGATAGATTGACTGAGTTCGCATCCGAGGCTGAGTACTCAATCAACCCCGGCTTGTCTTGCTTCCGACTTGAAACCTTATTTTAGATTTTTTATAATGTATATTTGGTTAGCGCAGGGAAGGTATTTTCGAAACAAACATTAGTACCGAAATAATGTTATGACAGTGTGTGCAGATAAAATGTAAAATATTTAATAATTTAGGCAGAACTTGTACTGATTGGGCAACAGTTAGCGATGATATAAATTAATTTTGCACTAGAAAATAGGGAGTGAAAAAATGGAGGCAGAATTCAATAGGCCACCATTTTAGAATAGAAGGTTGGAGAGAAAAAAACTGTTAAGAAAAATAAGGCAAGAGGGTAGAGAGGCTAATACTGCAGTAGAATTTCAGAATGGGATATTGAAACGTCGATATGGTTCATTCTTGATTACTAAGGCGCATGAAATAAAATCTCCAGAAAAAGCATCAGTAAACTTGAGACCTCAGCATCTTAGGATCCAGAATTGAATTCTGATGAAGGTAAGTATCCAACGAAACGGGAGAATTTTAGACTGTGTACGTCCGAATGTGTACGTCCAAATGAATTCCATCGTTTGAATGACTGGTCGTATAACGAGACATCTTGGTTCATGGGGGACTTGAGGTAGCGAAAATATAGTTTCAAGAGGGTCACTTAAATTCCTGATGGTCCTTTCTCCGAGTCATGCAGAAAGCTACTGGGGAAAGATGAGGAAAATAAAAGGTTAATAGAATAAGTGTTAAGATAAATGTGCACTCTTCGCTTGAATGCAGATAGACTAGTTAACAAACTAATTTTAGTTGGCAAGTTATTCCGAAGAAAGCTATACCAGAAGCAAGGAATAGAGAGCGCTCACACGTGGAGGATGCAGGAGGATGTATAATTAGAGCTTACGTTTGTAGGTTAAAAGGAAGAGTAATGGGGGTAATGACAGACAGCTTGGGGCGATTTGAGCTATTATTAAGTCGAAAAAGGAGATACAAGCCTGCTTCCAGTCTCCTGACCTAAAGAAATTTTAGTTTCGTAAGCTGGCATCTAGTTGAGTAGGAAGTATTTGAAAGAGTCGGAGAAAGGAATTTTTGTGAAACGTCTTTCAAAATTTACGATTTTTGAACGGTTAGATTCGTTCATTAAACCGTCGAAAGGATAGCAAAATTCAAGGATGGGATGCACAAACATACGATAAAGTCTTTATTTAATTTCCGGATATTATAAATAAAGCGGCAAATATGAGCAGCTTTGGACGTAATTCTATCGGCATGAGGCGAAAGATCTAATTTATTGGTGTAGCTTAAGCCCAAGTCCTTGGTGGAGGAACATTCAGTCATAGGGCAACCTTTAAAAATAACAGGTTGCGGCAGCCTTACAGGCCCAAAACACATGCAGCGACAAAGAAGGTGAGAACTCCATTAGACATTTGGAGCTCCATGCCGAAAGAGCGTCTAAGTCCGAATGAATTTTTTCTAGGCATCGTTCGACCGTAGAGTTAGAGAAGGAATAAACGCATTTAAGGTCATCATCATAAATATAATATTGCGAATGTTTAACTATCTAGGAAATATCATTTATCTAAAGTAAGAACAACAAAGGGCCTAATACGGTACTTTGAAGGACACCACTCACAATCGGGGTAGCCCTTGAGTATGAGGACCACACTAAAACTTTTAGTTTTCGATCGGATAGGTATGATCTAATAAAGTTACTAAGGGGACTACGAGACCCTATAGCCTCTAGGTTAGCTAGAAGCCGTCTATGAGACACTTTATCGAATGCCTTACCAAGATCAAAATAGATAACTAGTACAGATAGATGATCCTTACTAAGAGAAGTTAGAAGATTTAGAAAAGACATGTGGCAGGTTTCACAAGAGCGGTCTGGTAAAAAGCCATGTTCGGGAGAATTTGAGAACTTGATTACTAACCCGGACGACTGCGAAACTAAAATCATGGTTTGCTTCGTAGGTGTATGCGGCTGCTTGCAATGATATGTCACCTAGTCGCATACCAGATTTTCCATACTTATAGGATCAACGTACCCCTGAATTTTAGCGGTCTTATGAATCAACCTAGTTTGCGTTTTTTTCCTCCAGCTTCAGTTACGATTTATTTTGACAATAAGGCGATACAAACCTGGTTACGTCCAATCCGGTGCTCGTAAAGTTTCGTGCAGCTGTGTGCGGCTGACTACTCTGCGACGACCGAATCAGCAAATGTCTGGCATTGGTTGTAAAGCGATGAACTCAACGACTTTCTTCGTATCCATGCTGGTCTTGGGTGCCGATATCCTTTATGTAGAGCCGTCAGCTGCTGTTCAAATCACGAGAATAGTTTGTAATACACTTGAATCCTCGAACTAGAGATTGTTTGAGGCTTAAGTTTTATCCTCATGATTTTATATGCCAAAGTTTCAATTGTTAAAGCAACAGCCTGAGAGGGACAGAGAGGAGCTTTTGCGTCAGATCAAAAACGGTAACGGGTCCTGGAACCCCTTTTCGTTTTCTCTGACGAGTTACCATAGTCTGATCTCCATGACAGATTTCAGCGACCGATCAAAGGCTTTTCTGGAGGTGATTTGGGTGAGGATGGCGAAAGTGGCCGAATAAGACTATAATGTGATCATGAACGCAGCGGTTGTTAGCGGGCTGTTGATGAGAGCTCTCAACTTTGTGTCCAAAACGTCAGTAGTTTGGCGATGACTAGCGCTGTAAGTATTTATTACCTTCCATCGTATGCGACTAAAATTTTATTTTCTAGTAATTTCTCGTAACCTTTCGCAGTCAGTCTGTGTACTGCTGAACGGTAGGAAATGGAAGACGTCAAAGGAAAGGATGGCGAAAAAATGAAATCGATTAATGAAACACAGGCCTTATTCGCCTCATATATCGGCTTCATAGTTTCGAAGAATGCTGATCAGAGGCGAGTTCCGGGAAATAGTCACGAAGAAGGAGACGCTATCAGTGGAACAAGAACTTTATTAGCCTGAGGTTTCAAATTCTCTGTCGAACTTATCATCAGTAAAAGTAGCCGAAAAGGGCAATAGGGGGCACAAGAGGCGTAGTATTTATAGGGCGTGGCTGCCAGGTAACCACACGCTTAACATATTTGGCAGTCCTCGCTGTGGATCATAGTAGGTGCGATGATTTCTTGTCAGTCCTTAACCGAGTTTTTAATGGCCGTGATTCGTCACTGTTGTTGATCCTTGGTGTGACGATTACTTGGCAATTCGACCGCTGTCACCCGGTGTGTCGGTCACCCACAGGGGTGTAGGGGTACTAGTTAGGGGTAGCACTACACAGATAGCATTTGGTCGCCCACGGTCTCTGCACAGAACTTGGAAACCCAAAATTTGCCTGCAATTGCTATAACGATGGTACAAGGTGACCTGTGGTTCCCAGGTAAGTATAGACATGGGCATTCTTCATGTGTCATTCCTCATAAGCAGAACATGGCTTTCTTTCCTACCGACAGGACCTCTTTCTATTGTAAAGCCATGCCCGGTGTGCACTTACGAAAATTATTAACTTTGATGAGGATATTTCTGAATCACGGATATTGAGCATTTGACGAGTATATCAAGGTGACCTGCGTAGAAATGAACATTTTCCATTTTGTTCCATTGCTCTACGACATACTTTAATCATTTTCGTTTGTTTTAATTTTTCATAAGTATGATTGATTTCTACCTGCAATTTCGTTAATCGAACACGTTGCCCATTTAAGGATATTATGCTTTTTCGGAGGGATTACGACACTTTCGGACAGGTGCACCCTGAGAACTATATGAAGTTGGAAGTGCCTTATGGTTAGTCAAAATTCATTTTTAAATTACTGATAGATGGAGACTGACAGACAATAGAATATACTTTTCTTTACATTTATTTAGATAAGATTAACAAGATTGACCGCAAACTCATGCGAGTAACGGGAAGGATGCAGAACAGATATCAAGCCATCTCAGTTGGAAATTACGGTCCAGGTGAAACAACATATACATTCGTACCAAAGCAAAACAGCAGGAATTCTGCGAAATCCTTCTCAGTTTTTAAAAATGGCCAAAGCGTTTCGTTAGAGGATGACATTTTCGGGACGCCTGTTACGAACTGCCTGTTTCTTTGGTTAAATATTTACTTATTCATTAAAATTTCATGAAAGATCAAATATGAATCCTTAGAGGAGAAAAATTGACTTCTGTTTGCTTTATATAAAATAAAAAAATGTGACTGGCGTTTTAGAATTAATCGACCTTTTTGGTAAATGGCATAAAAGATAAATAAGAGTAAATAAGTGTTGATTATATGGGTTTGCCTTAACAGCGTACAATGTAGGGATGACGTGGTTTGGGAGTACTTAGTAGCTTTGGCGCTCTTCACCCGCAAACACATAGGAGCATCTCTGTAGTCACCGGGGCGAAGGAAGGCGCAAATCGATGCGGGTTTTATCACATGCAAATATGTGTCCTGTGTCAGAGTGTGTGCATTGCTACCAGGAATAAGTAGACACGTCTCCTCAAAGCAAGCTGATGTTCATGCATACGGATGAAAGCATTTCCTGGCTTGACTACAATATACTGCATAACAACTGGTGCAGGGTATTATTTAGACAATTTATTTTCTGTTAAAAATAGTCAAACTTTCACTAAGGGTGTACACACTGGGCGCATAAAGTAGTTGTATGTTTGTGCGCTATCTGTACCTGGTGTTTTTGAGCGTCAATTTAATAGCTCAGATATATTCATTAAATATAGGAATGTTCGCCATCTCGTTATCTTCGGCACTTGGCTGGTCGTAGCTTTATAAAAAAACATGATCATTTAATTGATTTCTTGTCACCGCAAAGATCGATGAACAAAAATTATGTGGATATTCATTCTGTGTAAATAACTCAAAAAGTGGATTTTTAGCTCCAATTAACAAGCTGTTGACAGAGTTTTGTTTTTAGGACATAGGTGGTTTCTCCCAAAACATAGGATGACCTCGGAGTATATAGTTTTGTCGATAAACTGAGGTTTGAAGCGTTCCATCTGTCTTTATGTGTAGGACGACAGCTAAGAATTGGAGCTTTTGATAAACCTCTCTTTTAAAGATAAATAAAATTTCTGGAAACGTGGCGCAAGTATTATTGATATAGTTTTGATGATGAAAAATACATAGTCTACGTTACGCAGCTAAAATGTCGGTTTAATAGTGTAAGGAGCTGTCGTTTCTAATTTCTGCATTATAGCATATTCCAAATATCCTGTATGTGCTGACCCCACAGGGGGCTCCTCTGTTGTTGTTTGTAGTATTTTTCGGAAAAATTATGTTTTTTTCTAGGCAATACAATTCAATTTCCAAGTCGTGTGGTTTGGAAGAAAAAGGCAACGACGTCGAAAGACAAGAGGCATTCATCAGTACTTACTTTGAGGCCTTTGATCCTTCGGAGGAATGCGTGAGAGTAGTTAATGCTGTATTTGGATCATTGCGTTAGCTGCTTCAGGTGCCTGTACAACCACTTAGCTATGTTTTACGTAGGTGATCCGATCAGTGGCTTTATAATCCTCAGTGGCACATCCGTTTTGTGCAAGTAAGTAAGTTATTTGTAAGTACTGATGAATGCCTCTTGCCTTCCGACGTCGTTACCTTGTTTTCTTACATACCACATGATTTGGCAATTGAATGCGTAGCTCAACGCATACAGAACAATCCCGTTCAAATTCCAAAAAATCATGTTATAGAACTGCTCAAACTATGCCTTAGGAACTACTGTCAATTCGACAATAAGTACTAACAACAGGTAAAGGGCATCACAATGTGCTCGCCAATATCAGGACTACTCGCTGAATTGGTTTTTGCAACGAATAGAGGAAGACTTTTTTTCCAAACTCTCAATCCCAAAATCTAGCTTCGATATCTAGATGACACCTTTGTCGTAATAAAGGACTGAAAATTTAGCAAATGCATCAGAGGCTGAATGGTGTTTTCCCAACCATAGAGTTCACGCGTGAACAGGCAGTAGGGGACAGCCTGCCATTTCTCAACGTTAGAATCAAAAAGCTACATGATAATAGTCTCGCAACAAGCGTCCATTGGAAAGGATCTAATGCTGAGAGTATCCTCAACTATGGAAGCAACCACCCAGCAGCTCACAAAAGAAGCTGCGTCCGAACTCTGTTCCACCGGGCATACCGTTACTGCGACAGTTATGATATCCTTAAAAAAGGGCTTGCTTAACTATATTGATTGTTTTAGTTAACGGGTATCCGGTTAGTTTTGTAAAGAACTGCCACAGGCACCAGGCGCAACCGCAAGGCCCCACCCGAAACGGAGAAATTGTGGCACGAAAATTCTACTCTCCTTGCCTTTTATGAAGGGGGCCTCTGAGGTTATCGCTCGGCAATTGAATCACCTTGGTATACACGTCGCTCACAAGCACCAAAATATCACAGATAAAGGATCCAATCCCCAAAAAGTCAACAAACCAACGTAATTTATATATATATATATATATATATATATATATATATATATATATATATATATATATTGGAAAAATGGGCATCCCAAGAAGTATAATTCGAAACAAAGACGTTCTTTAGGAAACAATAGGTAACTTTGTTATGTAAATTTCCGACGCTATTACCCCAGGTCGTCGTCAGACTTGTGGTAGGTGTGCAAAAAAACAGTTTAAATTTAACACGTACCTTAGAAAATCGATATCGCTTAATCATTCCCTGCCAATTGTTATCATTTGGGGTGTTTTTCCAATTTAAATTAGTCTCGTCTATTCCCGCTTTCTTTTCAGGTTGCCGTACATGGTCCAATTAGATGTGTCGGTTAATGCATGAGCTATCTGAGAAAATGGCCTCTTAAAATTTCGGCCTTTCTTAGATGGACAAGAGGTAACCATGTGGGTTTTGTCCCAAGCAAATTTGTCTCAAGTTGCTATGCATACGCTAGAAATTGGACACAAATTCGCTTGGGACAAAAACCCACATATTTGCCTCTTGTCAATCTTAGAAAAGCCGAGAATTTTTAGAGGCCATTTTCTAAAATAATTTATGCATCAAACGACCCATAGAATTGGACCACGTGTTCGGCAACCTGAAAGAAAGCAGAAACAAGCGAGACTAATTTTGACTAAATGTTCACGCTAAAAGATCAGTTGAGCAGGGGGTCAGATTGTCTACCCTCTATTTCACTAGATGAGTCCATGGAACAGTTCATACGTAATTTGCTTATCATCTATTCTCAGATCCTTCCCTTTATTTCGAGTGCTTTATTTCGAACCTTTTCATTAAATCTGTGGAAATGTAGAGCGGAAGTTGCAACACAGCCACATTTGGTCTATTAAGTTTATATTTACAACAATATTTTGTTTTCAGCAGGCGTGTTTATGTTTTGATAAAAATCCAATTTGCATTAAGAAAGGCATATCTGTATAGTTTTCTATACAAATCTAGGTTTTTTTGCGGTCTTTGGTTTAGAATTAGGATAGATTCAGGGGCTAGCCATTGCGGCCGACAAACTGACTGTTGGCTTTGAGTGAGTTGATTGTTATTAGTATGGTTGTGGATAAAGTTGTAGGCTTTTGGTTTTTTTATCTTTGGAGTTTCGGTTTCGCAGATAGAGATTTGAGTTTGAAGTTTCAATAACCATTGCGTACATTTTTCAATAATTCGATAACTCGATACTTTAATATATTAATATTTTTTCATATATTATTAAATGATTATAATGAACATTGTTCTTTCGTTAAATGTTCAGGAAAGAAATCGCTAAGCCATCGATAACTACACTAGTTTGCTTTGCCTTTCATAGCGATAGTTACCTGTTTTTTGCTAAAGCTTTTTAGTCAAATAGCCTTTAATTTGACGGATCTACGATTCCTTAATTACTATTGGATGACGTTCCATAATAAGTTGTATGTTAGAGTAAGTATTGTCGTTATCAAACGTGTATATTTTTATCTTCCAGAAGTTAAGCTTAGGTCAACATATTTTAAATGAACGGGGTGACTGCTATTTCGGTATCCTGCTTAGGTACCCCCATCACGGGAACTGCACAATTAATCTATACTATCATGATAAAGTTATTTAGATCCTTAGAATGTGAAAATAATATTCCTTCGGAAACATATCTGGTTTACCCTACAAACTATGCCGCATTTGATATTTACTCGAGTCAATTGACAGCTGAAATTCTGATTTTTTCTATTGTTTCTATCGCAGGAAGTACGCAATGACAAAAAAACATAACTTATTAATTGTATCAGGTCCATTACCCTGAAAGCAGCTTACTTAAACTGCTTCCAATGCAATTTTTGCAACATTTATATCTGGAAAATATTGACCTGGTATTCATGCGCCTGCCGATGTTTAGACCAAAACAAAGTGAAACTACGCTAAACAAATTAAGTAAATATTGAGGTAGCCAGTGAATGAAAATGCATTCAGGTCAAACCACTTGAGTTTTAACAGAATTTACGCTGCAAGAGATTTGGTTTTTTTATGTATCTACATGTTCTGGGAATCAGTATGATGAGTCGCTTCAGGTGCTCAGAACGGGACTACATTTTCCACCTTAAAAGGTCTGTGGAGCCCAGGGGTCTTCGAGTCTATCGTTCTATTTAACTAAATGAGTCCACGGAGCCGCTCATTCGTATATTCTCAGAGCTCTCCCTCGTTTTTGAGCGCTATTCATTTTGACCTTTTCTTGGATTCGCCGGAACGTTAGCTAAGTAAAACACACGGTGGATATCGCACCGCAGCCAAATTTGCTCTTGTGTTTATCTTTTATAAAATCCATTTGCTATAAGAAAGGCACGTTGGTATGGTTTCCATACAAATCCAGTTTCCTATTTATGGTCGATGTCTTAATTTTAGTTTTAGGGTTAAAGTATGGGTTAGCAATTGCGGTAAATGCAGTGATTGTGGGCTTTAATATTGTTTTGAGAAGGGGATTGTTGATTAAGTTTTAACCTGCTTGTTTTAATGTTTGGATTTTAAGGTTTCGCAGAAAGGTAGTTGAGGTTAAAGTTTCACTAAACATTGCGTACATATTAAAAAAATCAATAATTCGATAGATAAAGATACAAATATATTTTTCAAAATATTATTAATGTATAAAAATGAACATTGTCTATTCGTTAAACCTTTTGTGAAATATTTGCTAAAACATCAATAACTTTTTACTAGACTTCTTGTGAAAAATCTGCTAACCCATACAATTTTCTAAAATCGTGTTTATTTTAACAGCCTAAATGTAATCGAATTCCCTTATTGTACAATTCAATATTTTCTCCCCAATTACCATGATCCCCACTCATAACACCCCTATATACCACCCTATTCCTTATTACCTGAACTCTGACTTGGATTGTGTCATTGTGGCTACGTTTTGGATCCCGCGGAAAACTTCTGAGCGGTGGCTTCTTAGTTTTGCTCCTCAGGACAACATGGATTTGCCTGCTGTTTACCTACCGAGAATAATTCAACCGATTTGTATCCCACTTTCTCAGATTCAGCTGTGAGTAAGGGCTACAAACAGAAGCGTTTTTTTACATTTTGAAAAAAAGTGACCTGTCCATGGGTTTCATAAAGGAAACTATGACGAGACATTTTTCTTAAAAAAAGTAAGTCCAGACCACCTGCGTTATATATATATATATATATATATATATATATATATATATATATATATATTTCGAAGAAAAGAAGGTCTTTGGGAAACAATGACTCACTTCGATGGGCAGTAGCCAACAATACGCGTTTTATCCCATGCAAATGTTTGCCCTAGATTCTTGTGTATGCACGGCAACTTAAGACAGGTTTTCCCTTCTCTTGACAGCCAACTGATGTTCGTGTAGGCGTGTAGAGACTGATTTTCCTGTTGGGCCGCAATACACAACATTAGAACTGTTACATGGGATTTTGTAAACGGCTTCTTTTTTATCAAAAAAGCCAACCTTATCCTTAGGGTGTACAAGCTGGTTTCGAGTTGTAGTCGTGGGTTTGTGCGACACGTAAATTTTTTTCTGCCGCAGGTGTCTTTCAACGAGTTACGACACGTACTTAATGTATGGAAGTGTTTGCCAATTTTTTATTGCGGGACGAGCATATTCAATAGCCAGATCGATGAGTCCCACACTAATATGATTGATATTCTTAAACATAACAGACAGCACAGTGGGCCAGTTGCTCATTGGTAGAGCGTTTGACTCAATTACCACGAGTCCCGGGTGCGCAACGCAGGAGATACACACCGGAGATTTGCTTAAACAGGCTGACAACGGTTAATAAGCCAGAACCTGTCATTATGTTCTTCAATGTCTTTGTCTTTGCCTTTTGATTATTTTTCTTGGTCTGCCGGCCTACCACTACATATATATGTAAGCATATACATCTATTGAATAGCTGAGGTAGAGTGCATTCCGAGATCATAAAATGAAAAAGAAAGCTCGCTGGAAAAATCGAGTTGTTCTCATGAATTTTTAAAGTTGCTGTCGCAATCACATCATTGAACAAAAATGAACAGAGGATAACGTGAAATGGCCAGATAAGATTAGTTTGTGTGACAAGACAGACACGGACAGATAAGCAGCTGGCGTGAAAGGGGGGCACATATTTATGGTAGTATTTGGGCCGAAAGAGGGAAGCGGAATTATTAGGGCTCCTCATGTCGGAGTGGAAGGGAGATGACAAGTTAATGTGACTCCAGATGGTGAACTTAACGGTCGTCGTTGCGGCATGGGGCAGATGTAAGCGCGCCAATTTTGGAGGAGTCAGAATATTCAGTTGTGATTTGCCATGTGTGATGGCATCGTTTCTGCATGCGACGCTATTCCGAGTAAAAGACCCTATACCCAAATAGCGGTTAAAACTGGCATTAAAGTTAACTCATACAACACATTTCTTAGGGCATTTATAACTCATGAGACCTTTCCAATCCGTGACTCAGGCAAGACTTCGTTAACCTGGAATTTTAGTTGTAGAATGGAAGATTAACATTCCGTTTGGCCTTCGAGTTCCAATTTAGACTCCTCCGTTAACAGTCGCCCGACCAATGGGTGCATTTAATATTGGTGGCATTTGACAGATTAGCGCGTCAGATTGTTAACAGTGAGGAAAATGCACAAAGATGTTGACCTCACGAACTCCCCCACCCACACACAAGACATTTCGACCGTATACTTCACGGAAGGGTGGTGCGGGAACGGTGATTTGCATGTGATTTAGTTTTTAGTGATAGTAGACTTGCGAGCATCTACCGCACGCTCTCCTCCTCTCCAACCTGAGCTCGGTGTCATGAGAGAGTCAGAAAAAAACCAGAAATGGGAGAGGGCGGAGGTGGCTGGCACGGCCGGAGCCACCCCTGGGCGTACAAACACACCTGGTTCGGATCCCACGCAGTGGGATTGTCATAAAGGCCACATTAAGAAGGAGCCATTGCAGCCTGACTCTCAGTCCACCAGTCAGCCACTCAAGAAAAAACACACATTGGTCTGATTACGCTGTGCGAGTGTTCCCGTCAGTTGGCAACCTTCTAAGCCACGGCCTTCAGCGCACCGTGATAGTAGGTCCTCGTCAAAAGATACGAACGCCCTTTTGATTGCTTGCATTCCTCGCATGACGGTGTTTGCAGCCTTATGCAATGCAATTACGGCTTGTGATTGTTCTATATCCAACACCGAGGTCTCTACGTGGACGTTCAATGGGCATTTGCATGTAGATCAGATCATACATCTTCCGACAAAGGTAGCAATAAGCGGTATAAATTCAAATATACTAGAATTTAGTCCAACTACGGGCCGAATATATGTTGGGAAGGCCGGTGCTGAAGTGACCTGACAGCCGCATGCCACTGGAATGTGTGAGTGACAAGAGACGAATGTGTTAGGCAAACACATTTGGCATATTTCCCATCGCAAGAAAGCCAAGATACAGAACGACAGGGTACTATGATCTTGGGACTTGGCCGGCAGATGAACCGAAATAAAACAGAACCAGTGAATTACACCACCACGTTCAAGCAAGGGGGCTCAAATTAAAGCTATCATATTTCCCCTACCAGTTACTAATGGGAAATATCCTGCACCGTAGGGAACCAGACTATTATTTTTCCATGCAGAGAACCGGATTTGCTATATCCGATGATACCTATAACCTGACATAAATCCGGTAGGTTTATTTTAATTTGTTACTGATTGCCACGCCCGAGAGTGCTGTGGTAGCGTTGGTGGTGGTGATGAAAGCCTTTCCTACGACGGTGTATATTCCTTAAATAAACCGAAAATACATTAAGTTCATGGGTAAATGATGGAGCGGTAGACTTGAAAACGCTTAATGTCTAGTAATCCAGGTATGAACTCGAGATCTCCAAGCTGTGGAGTTATATATGAATGGCTGATGGTGAACAACATGGCAGAAAATGGGAATCGTGCTCCATTTTGGCACTTCATTCTGCATTATTATCCACATATGAGCACACTAGTTCCCTATCCTCACCATTTGCATTAGAAGTACTCTCAAAATGGAACCTGGACAACAACATATGGTAGAACACAACACGCGCCTGAACTGTTGAACGTAACTGGTTCTTCTTAATTGCACTTCGGCGTATACTCTGAAACAGAGCGATACAGCAAACCGGAACCACGCGAGTTTAATTCGAAAGCCAGGGTATATCACTGCATGCAAATCTCAACTGGCTGAAGATTCTCAATCTCAACTGACTTGACATGAGCCCACTAATGCAGTGGTTGGAGCCTAGCAAGGCAATCAACTGACTATAAATCCGACATTGATGCTGTTATGTACTAGAAACACACGAGAAACAAACGATACCATTAAAAAGCACGAGCGATGCTTCTGCTTGGATCACAAGCAAGACTCACATTGTCACTCAAACTATATTGCCTTCTTCGGCCCCGTGCAATGCGGAATGTATTTATGCAAATAAGAATGGTTAGTCAATAAAAGGGTTGTGGAAGATGAGATGATCACGGGGCATGGTGTTTATTGGCCTGAAATTTCGGATTCTCTCTCGAACCAATCATCAGTTTCTTAAGCTGCTCTATGATTATGAGTTTGCCTGAGAATCCTAATCCTCAGGTCAATAACCATCAGGTCCTGATGATAGTCTCTCCTTCTTATGAGTTACTTCCTGGAACTCGCCTGTTCATTTCTATCACTGTCTATGTTTTTCTTTTCATTAATTGCGTTAGGCGGTATTATCTGCAGCTCCTATGTTATGCATTGTAAAGGGCATTTCAAAACAAATATCGTCAGAATTCAAATGCAAGTGAATTTTGTCTCAGAGTGCCGATCTAACCCATCCCGAGGCAATTGAAATTAATTATTTTATGTTTAACCTGGTTAACTGCTCAACAGTTATCAGGGATGGCCCTAAGTAAAAAAGGTCAGTTAATATAGGCCCACCTCGATAATCTCATGTCACTTCGCAAAAATTAAAAGATAATACCGACTAAGCCAGGTAAGTGTTCAGAATTTATGGATAAAATAAATTAAGAGATTACATACACCTAATACGTATCGGAGGCCATCAGCCGCTTTCTCATGCCACTTGGAAACGCACAAAGGCCGAAGGCCACCATTCGGCGTCAGGCAATGAGACCAAAGGACCCCATGACGCGGAAAATTGCGGGGAAAGTAATTACGTCAGAAAAAACCAAAGACTGCATCGGACGCGAATTTCCAAACAAGCGGCAGCAGTGTGGTGAAATGATGCCAATTTTCATATCATGGCTCATTCCGAAAGAAGAGGCCACAAATTCAAGTTCAACAAAGCCCAAATACTCGTCACGTGTTGCTTGAGTTAACGTTTATAGGCTTTCAGTCCATTAACGAGTGCACTGATCTACCCTACCCATATTCTGTGCTGAAAATCAGTTTGGGCAGAGCAATCGGCCACTCAGGACGCGCTCATACGAACACATTTTCCAACGCCAGTACTCTGTCTTGACACCGGGCTCAGGTAGGGAAGGAGGAGAGAGTGCGGTAGCTGCAGAGCAAGGCTACTATTAGTTCAAACGAATTCAATCGCAAGTCACCGTCCCTGCACCATCTGGTGTGGAGCAAACGGTGGACCTCGTCAAAATTGACGATCGAACTGTCATATGGCACACAGTCATGTAACCTACATTTTTAACATAATGAATAAAAATAAAAAAACCATATTATCAAACGGGCAAACGCATGGTTTAGTTCTAGTAAGACCCTCGATGCAGAAATCGCTCACATCAAAACTCTCTTACGTAAATCTAGGTAACCTACCTGCTTCTTTCAAACGCTTATGGCTTAAATAACGGACCATGCTGTTCCCATAAATCCGGTATTGCATCCATACTCTTTAAGGTTGACAAAATATAAAACACCATAAAGAGAATGCTGCGCTGCACCACGGAAGAACATGCAAGGAAAGATGAGCTTGACTTTAGCAGTCCTATTAGAAGCCTGTTAATCAACTGCGCAAAGGATAATTTGCCGTTGCACTAAAAACCAACTTGTGTTCATGAATTCACATGTAACTGCAGCTACAGGCATATTCGGCGAACGCTAGGCAATTAGCAAACGGGGCCGCTAAGCATTTGCCTAACTGGCTATTTCAACAAGAAATAATTTACCTGGCTCTTCAATTACTATATATCGTAACCGATTTCTCTTACTTATTCCCATAACATTTATTTACTTTCCAATGTTTTAGAGTCCCGTTTTTCATTAAGTTATGCTTTGCAGTAAATCTGACCCATATCATTATGCATTGTCATTCTCTGCAAAGTCAAAGAAACTGTTTGCTTCTATTCCTTATCTTTCTTCTGCAAACTTAGGTTGCAGTTGCTAAGCGGTCGCGAATTGTTTCAACCCAATAACGGCTGCTGCGTACGCCTGTTTTAAATTCATGACCGGAAAAAGTGTTTTAAATTAAATTTTACCCGTTTTTTATAGTTTTACGGTTAAGGATGTTTTGTATGACTTTTTACGTGGGAGTTTGAGCGCCTGCTTATCGAAAATAGTTGATCTTGCGATAAATGTCAGGACTTTTAAACATTTAAATGGCCTAAACTACCACAAACCCTACCACAAACTAAAGTTTAAACTTAATCTTAGAGCCTGATATATCCTAAGCCCTAACTGTGCAGTTATCGTTAACCCAATGCATAACCCCTGTGATAATCCTGAATTTATCGTAAACCCTGACCTTAAACTTAACCTTAAATCTAACCGTACGCCAAATTATAAACTTTAACCTTGATCAAAAACGTAATTCCTCCAGTTCTTATTGCAAAGCTGTGATGTTTGGTTCCTCTACCCCTGTCCATTAATATGGTCGTGAACGTCATCTTTACCACATTAGTTAACTAAAATAACTAAATGAACCTAGAATTTCCTTTCATTTATACAGCTTGCAGCAGTGGTGCATAGACCGCGGATACATATTAAAAAAATACACTCTATAGGCAGATTTTATGCTATTTCTATTTGTCGTATTGTGTTTCTTTTCATGCCTTTTGACGAAAGTGTATTGACATATAAAACCACGTGAGGAATGCACAGACTATATCGTTAGATCATAAGTAATTTACGAAGTATGAAGTAAAATGTATTATTCGTTTTAAGTAGACCCAGATTTTTATAATTTTATAATTGGCGCAACACCAGTGACCAGGATCACAAGTTTTCGGGTGAAAATCATATCCCTGGGCTATGTTGTTTACCGTAAGTGCGGCCCTAGGTCCTTCGTTTATGGACATGCTCATCTTTCCCTACCAAACGATAACTAAGCGTTTTTCAAGCCCATAAATTGGCAGTAAATGGCAAGTAGTGTTCCAGTTACCTTTAAAATTACTGACCATGTCAGTGAAACAAGAGTTAATGACATGGTTTAGGCGTCGCTTGAATTCTCATGGCTTACTACAACAGTCACAGTCACCGATGTGGCCAATGAAAGTTTGTATTGGTCATTAATAATTAAGTAGCAACTGCAAATAAAAATGCGAAAACAATCTGATCGCTTGGCCTATGCCATCTATTTACACGGCACTACAAAAACTGAGAGATACCCACTTATCCGCTGTAAATAAGCAAATACTTTGATACAGTCCATGGCTGAAATACAACGCCCCTTTCCCTCTCTCAAGTTCCTTAAAGGACGAGACCAAACGGTTGCATTTGAAGGAGCATCCATCAGAAGACATCTTGGTTTTGACAACGAAGAGCCTTTAATGTCACGTATCCTACTCATTTTTTAAATTAAATCGAAATAGAAAATATTTTCAATAATAATAAAATCAAACTCGTATGCCTATGATAAATAAAACACTGAACGTACTGGTTAACAAATATTTATATCTTCTTCTTTCACATTAATTATTATGCTAGTATAATCTTGAGGTTGGTAGCTACAAACAGTGTTGAAAATGAAACATCAGTTTTCAGCTTTGTATAATGCACCACCAAAATAACTGCACCATTTGGAATTTTAAGTTCGGTTGATAACATAAATCTATATCCCACATACACAAATAATTAACCGCTGTTAATACTCTGAATAATGTCCTTTAATTCGGCGATTGCAGGCTGTATTCGCATCCTTATTTCAAAGCAGGAATTCCTGGTGCCACTAACGTCGCGAAATACACTTTTGTACATAATGGCCACGAGATTGTTAGTAATCCTCGTTCTCACAAACCGAATGCCTTCTTGGGATGAGGTGTTATATCACTGACATTTTATGATTCACACTTTTCAAACTTTTTAGTGATTTACACTTTTTCGGAATTTAACAGAGTATATACTTGAAGTTTGGTTTTTCCGAGAAATCTGACGATGTCGCTGAATACAGATTTCAGCTGGAATTTCAGGGGCACTGAAATTGAAATATCGCGTTGATGTGATGCAGATGCATGCGATGAAGAGCTATTCGTGGAAGATCAAACAATTGTTTGATGACCGATGACGTCCGTCCTGTAAAGCGTGGTGCATCGCATTTGGCATGCCCTTGGGGGAAAGCTCATTAAAATTGGGAGGAACTGCGTATCATTTGAGTGTTTGCTGCTAGGACACTTGCATTCAGCTGTCTTTTCCCGCATTAGGGGATGTTGTTGAGCATTTTTTAAAGACAACTGCAGTGTATGCTACCCGTGCTGTCTATAGATGACGTCAGCTGATTGTCATCCATCAATTTACGACTTTTGCCCCATGCCATATGTGCCGCAGTGTCCCTTTGACTCCTAACTGTTGCGGTCTCCTTTTTTCAGTGCGAATCCGCACTGTGGCCAGTCTCCTTTTGGTATACATAAACGTTCTCCTGCACAGACGTTCAGCTGCGAGATCAAGAGGATTGAGTGCAGTTATTATATACGTTGCACGCAGACCAAGTATCCATGTTTGATAAATCTCCCTTCGTGACAAGTGCAGAATAATTGCAGCTATCACATTGCCTATCATTACCAACGCTTCTTGTTGAACACATCGTTTTACATTCGTTTCCTTTATCTGCGGGTGCATTCAAATTCTCTACATTTTTGAATCCTTCTACGTCAACGTTGACATCCTACTTCTCCTCCTCTTCAAACACCGTCTACCCTTGAGCTTTCTCCCCTTTTTCTGACACCTTCTGAATGGCCTGCAGCTGCGGAATAAATCGGCGGTCTCAAGATAGGTATCCAGTTCGGTATCCAGTTATTTCTCTGAACCATTTGTTTACGCTTCTGAGCTCTCATCTTGTACGGAATGCTGTCTTCATGGATAAAGTCGGCAACAGAAGAAGCAACGGTTATAGGGTGTGGGAACCAATCAGCTATTAGTGATGCAGTTATGCAGGTGCTTGCGCACAGTTCTGTACGCCGACTTCAGACCGATTCATAATTTTAATTGCGTTCTCCGAAGAAGCACAGTCTTCAATAAACACTTAAATTGTCTTGCATTCGGCACCTTTGATTGCCTTGGCGGCTGCGATGTTAAACTTTTGTGCCATTTCGAAATTTTTCGCACACAGCTTTCCTTTTCAGAGAACCGGAGTGACGATTTTCCCTCGAAACTTGCGCATTTAGAATGACTGGGTTGAGCAGATCATGGAAAATCAACGGCCCTTTCGTCTTCACGACAGAGGTATTCGCGTAGTGATTTGCATCTCACCTGGATTAGTTGCGTCACCAACTGTGAACGGTTGGTTCTTGCACAATGGTTGTTGCCAGTTTTTGAAGATATGCGATTTTCCGTTTTTCAGGTTCCTCAACCCTCGTTACCGCTGCGTAAATAAAGTGCTATTCGTTGACGTATTAAAGTATCTGTTGATGAATGAACACCGATATCTAACGGGACTCATTCGTCCCGTTAAGCTTTGTTACCCACGGGGCTAGGGTTCCAGCCTCGGGTGATGTACCACCTGCAGTTGGGTAAGACTGCCTGATGACGGTTTATGAGCCAGAAATGGCCAAAGGTTAGGGTTGATGCGGGGTAAAATATCCCCCCTGTTGAAGTCTTTCGCAAGGCCACCTTTTTTAAGTGGGCAGGGCGTTCCTATATCCGTGACCCCAATAAGTGCTAATTAAATGCATTCCTACACCCTAAAGAAACTCCTATCATCCGATTTGCTTGAACACGCATTCCAGCGCTCACAGCCGTCCATTTTAATACCCCAACGTACGGCAAATAAAATTTCAACCAGGTGGACACGCCGACACCTGCGCACGCTCCTTCAAACTCGCAAACGCAGCTGACACCATGCGGTTTCGCCCATCGACATGCTAGAATACCATCGACATAGGACCTATCCTCGCCAGTGGTCGCTGCAGGCCGCAACTGAAACAAGGGTTTCTGTAGATCATAAAACCCATTATGCTATATCCCTAGTCTTGTCCTGCTAATCAGCACATGAGTGCAAGTTTGAGAGCATACTCTTGTGTTCAGACTGTACTGTACTGTACGCCTCATCCATTGCGAAGTAGACAGCTCAAACCAATAGGACGAAAGGAGTTGTTTTAGAGTGTAGGGATGAATTTTGTTACCGCCAACTTGGGACAAGGACATATAAACGCACTGCCCACTTAAAAAAGGTGGCCGTGTGATAGACTTCATCGGGGGATATTTTACCCTGTATCAAACCTAACACTAACCCTAACCCAAAAATGTTCCTTAATATGCTTCCTTATACTAGCCGCAGCATAAATCTAAACCCTCGAGTTAACACGAACTCAAAACTTGACCCTCAATATTTTCCTGTCCCTAACCCCATCTACGATCATAACACCAAACCTTAACCATTATCCTTGGCTTACCCCTAAACCTCGTTTCTCCTGAATTCGGTCCACAACCGCATGCAAGCCAGTGAACACTGTGTAAGAGGACGCAGTCTTTGGTGACACGACAGCCGGATGAGGTGCAGAATTCTTCCATGAATATGTGGAATTAACCGTGTTTCATGTAAAAATCTCTTCCTGCTTAGGCAGCCACACAGGTCATTCTTAGCGATTTCCTATTCGAATACCAGTGGTAGCTGTCAAAATGAAAATTAAATTTATCGAAACAACGAGGCAGGTGTTCAAATGCAAGCTGTTAGCCAAGAACTCTGCATATTTAGTCACTGAGTGAAGCTTACTCTTTCTTGACACGGGCCAAGATGGGAAATTTGAAACGAGTGAGGTGAATGCAGGGCAAGTCTGCTCTTACTATAATCCAGCGCCAGTGAGCGTGCCTGCAGCACAGGTCTGTGGTGCATACGGTGGACCTCATCGTACTATGACGGTCAAACAGTCGCGTGAATTATAAGAAATAACCGGCTTGTCGTGATAGGACTGAACATACTCCCGTTGGCGTGAAACACCGCATAACTGAAATAGCGTCTTCACATACTAACAATGCCAATGAATACCAGAAACTGGAATGGCCATTTCTGACTCATAAGCCATCATCAGCTTGTTGCACCCAATTCCGTGTGGTGCATCACCCGAGGCTGGAACTCGTGACCCATAAGTCACAAGGCAGAACGGGACAAATGAGTCCCGTTAGCGATTGGTGTGCGTTCATCAACAGATACGTCAACGAATACCGCTCAAGTGTGCGGTGGTCACGAGCGTTAAAGAACGGAAAACCGCATATCTGCAAATGCTGGCGGAAACCATTGGGCAAGAACCAACCACGCACAGCTGGCGACGCAACCACTCTAGTAATTATGCTGACACCGTTGTCGTCAAAACGACAAATACCTTTAATTTTCCATTATCTCCTCAACCTTATATTCCCAAATACGCAAGTTACCAGGGAAGAGGAAATTGAGCAGCAAGCGCTCCTCTCGAGGATGTGTTGATCAAACGAAGTCGCCCTTTCGGAATAGACAGGGAGACAAAAAAATTTATTCTGGTGACTCAAAAAACGAAGCTGTGTGTGTAGGTTTTTATATGGGCACCCACGTTGCCCGTTGTTATATCCTTGGCAGCGATAAATAATTGGCTCAGAAACCTGGAAAATATGCCTGCAAGATACAGAAGAAAGTTACAAATGCCTAAAGACCCCATCAAATCCATATCCAAGATTACCAATGCACATAAAATATCAGAGTATATGACAATACTGCACACACCTCATAAAGTGGTGGTTCTGTGGCCAACAATCGTCTGTATGGTGCCTGGTATCCTTGGTCAACACCCCGACTGCCTCAAGACCCTTCATTTCGCAGCGAGTGGTTCCAGGTGCATTGACCTTACAGTCTGTCCCACTGCCACACGCATGCATTCCAGCGCTCACAGCCGTCCATTTGAATACCGCACCCTACGGCAACTATAATGCAGACCAGGTGGATACGCCGACACCTGAACCTGCTCCTTCAAACTCGCAAAGACCATGCTGTTTCGCCCAATTGCATGCTGAAAATCATCGGCATACGACCTATGATCGCCATTGGTCGCTGCTGGCCGACACAGTAATAAGGGGTTCTGTATATCATAAAACCCATCATGTTATATCCCTAGTCTTCTACTGCTAATCAGCACCTGATTGCAAGTTTGACAGCACCCTCGTCTAAACGGTTTAAGCCAATTAAACCAAATGAACCAAAAACAATAAAAGCGAGGTCATCACCATTAGGATGACCTGTACACAGCCAAAAGCGCATCAAATAACCCTCAGTAATTTGAATCGGAGCCGAGCCTAGGACGGTCCAATTTTGTTTACGGTACATCACTTGCAGCTAACTAATATCATTTTATTCAAGCGAGCACGTCTATTGAATATCCCTCCCCATCAAGTCTTCAGTTATCTGTCGCCGTTCTTTTAATTAACACTATACCAACAAGCAATGCACAGCAATTAAATCAACCGATGTTTTTTTCGGGAAAGTACGTAAAACTTGTTCTGGAATACTCATGACAACACAACTCCTAGTTCTCAGAAGACATGCACAATTTCGACCTTTGCTTTTTAACTTGAACAGTTGATTGATCTATACGCCTCACTCATTATAATTCTGCACAGTCAGCGATGGCGACGATGAAACTGCTGTACTATCTGTGCCTACATGCTCTAATGATTAACGGACATAACCTTTTCCTTTACGATCTTCTCTTGAACCCCTTCGGTATTTTAGCCCTGCATTTTTGTATCTACATACTAGATAGTAATGGCAATTTTACAACAAGTTCAGTAACAGTTAAGTTATTATTAAAATACATTCAAGCATTTCGTGCCCACAATTTTCTTATAGTTAACGGCAATACAGGCTATCACCTTTGCGCGTTATTCAAAAGTAGGCAGCTTCATAACGTGCAGGCAGATGCAGATGTCGAGTAATACTTCCAACGAGCCTCCTCTTCCTCCTCCCTTGTAGGTTATCTTTATGCACCCACAGTATTCCTCTTTATATCCTTAGCAGCCTATCCAGGGCGAAAAACATCAACATCCTCGAAACGGTCCAAAGGTGAGCAAACAAACTTGTCCTTCGACATGGCTCACAGCCTTATTTAAAATCGGCTGTCGAATCTCAATCTCTTTTCCTTGTGCTATAGACAGCTTCGAGGAGACCTGATTCTAATATTCGCATACTACGCGTTTAAGGACTGTTGTTTGGTCCCAGGTGATTTTTTCGAATAAGCAAGAAATTACGTGGGACTGGAGCTAGGCTAGACACTCGGAAGTACTTATTATCCAAAAGAGTAACTGAAGCTACGAATAATCTTTCTATGGATGTGGTTATGTCGGAATCTCTGAAGGCTTTTCAAGCAAAAAGTAAGCGATATAATTGTGCGAGCTAAAACTCGAACTGAAAGCTCCAAGTCCGACGTCAGAAAATAAGGTATTTATAATACTGCTAGCTCTATTTGAATAACAATTATTTATGTTTTATTATTTTCTTCTCTCGAACCCTTCGTTATTCGTGCCCTTCATTTTTGTATGTACATACTAGATGGTAAGTTTAACATTTCATCCAATACAGTTTTCGTTAATTTACTATTCAAATGTATTCAAGCATCTCGTGCCCTGAATTAACTTATAGTTTACGGCAATACAGTCTGACATCCTTGCGCGTTATTCAGATGTAGGCAGCTTAATAACGTGCTGGCAGATGCAGATGTCTTGTAATAGATCCAACGAACCTCCTCTTTCTCTTTCCTTGAAGGTGTCTAGATGCACCCACAGTGCTCGTCGTTATAACCTTTGCAGCCTATCTGGGGCTCCGACTATTTGCTAGAGAAAAAAATCAAAACTCAGTTCAATTTTATATTAACGGATATTCTTGCAAGATATATTTGCACGAAGAAAACTGTTAGAGTATCCACTGTTGCTGGCAAAGCAACAGACAGCTCAAAGGCAGGATTTGGCGTTGAGCATTTGAAATAGAGCGCTTTGGTTGGAAACATTGACAAGTTTTCAACAACACGAATTTGTTCCTCAGCTGCAGGCCATTCAGGAGGTGTCAGAAGAAGAAGAGACGAAGGTTGAAGATAAGGAGTATTATGTCCACGTTGACTATGAAGAATACAACAATGTAGAGAAGGTCAATTCACCTGCAGACAAAGTAAAATGAATGTTAATCGATGCGAGCAACAACAGGCGTAAGTGATGATAGGCATCGTGATACCTGGCATTTCTTGAACACTTGTCGCGAATGGAGATTTATCAAAAAATTAATACGTGGATAACCCACGTAATTTGTCCTGAGCTGCCAGCTGGAAGGTGACCATCTCCACGTTGGAAGTCCGTCAATATGCCCTTCCGTTAGTCCACGATTAGTTCCTTGTTCCTCTTATGTTTTTAAGAGTCATGTTAGTCCTTCTGCTGCGCTTCTCCTTGCTACCACTGCCAACCATCATTTCATCCATATGAATTATTGTAGAAGTTAACACGATACTAGCTCAAAGACAGTGGACGCCTTTACGTTGGCACTGGAAAAACATGTGGAGAAACTTTGTTTCCTGTGGGAAGCCTACTGTTTAGGAGTAGGAAAAATCAGATTGCCCGTGTAAATGGGACATATTTGCCTTTCACACTGCGTAACTCTGTACACATTTGTGATAACTATTTGATAAATACAGTGTTTTATATTCATCTGTCTTCCATTTCGGCATAGAGCGCCTGTGATCACGAATATCAGAAACTGGAAGGACGCAACTTTGTGAGGGCATGGCGGCCCAAATAATCACACGAGAATTCTGAATAAGACAGCTCAAGCGAAGGCATGTTTATAGGACTGAAACGAGCGCACTACTAGGACGAGGTGTGAAGAGAGCGATGTCAAGTGATTTCCCTCGGCGAACCTAAGCGTTTCCATCAGAACCACTCGACTCCTATTATTTGCAGGTTAAGGCCGATAGCTGTTTAAGGACAGCCCCACCCGTATCTACTCATTCACTTGTTCCTGCGGAGCGGGATATACTTGGCGTACAACAGGCCGCTTGTAAAGAGGGCGCGTGAACACATGACAACAGAGCAAATTTGAGTTCTATTCCCACACATGTGGTCGATGCTTATCAGGTCATCAGCCACACACCAGCCAACCTCTAAAGATCTACGCCAACAGCAGAGGCAGTGACTATATGGTTAGTGAATCCAGCGCAGTGGTGTCAGAGGAGGCTAGCAAAGGTCCTATGTCTTCCGTGGCTGACGTCAACTACAAGTGGTAATCACACGCCGTTCCAATCCCCTGATGACAGCGGTTCACTTCATTCCGTATTCGACCTACTTACATCGCTCACACCCTACCCTACCCTCTCCCCAATACATAATTACCAAAACACGCCAACACCGCCAGGCAAACGGCAAGGGCACGATGATTGTTAACCATTAGATACTGATAAACCCTGTCAGACTCTCATATTTGAATAAGCTATGCAACTGCATAGGCCTGATGAGTAAATTACAGGAATCATTTGATTGTCAACTTGACTTTCCAAGTTTAACAGGGGAAACATTTAAAAAAAGTGACAGAGAGGCGTCGGGAGAAATTAGTGTAACTCACCGCCAGGAAGAGAATGTGAAGAATCGCAAAGTGCTACACCATGCTGAGTCCGATAGCCAATACCAACCAAATGTTCTTCCAGGGTGGCATGGCAAACAACGATTGGTTCTCCGAAAGAGTGATGATGAAAAAGGGTGGACGTAAAAAAGCATGCATTAGTGGTAATTAAGCCCCTTTGAAAAACTATTCGCGTCATTCAAGGAAATCAATAAAGAGGGAAAAGTCACCGGAAAAGAGTTTAAATCAAACGTTAAGGTTGCGGGTAGAAGAGGACAAATGCGGTCAGATCGATGGTTTTCCAGCCTACTATGGTTTGACAAAAAAAAGAAATTGTGCGATATTTCAGGCTATCTCTGCAGATGAAGCCCAGGCAAGGCAGATGGTAGGCCTTATCAGTCAAACGATTACAATAATAAATGTACCCATTAGTCGGGTGACTGCAAACGGGAGGGCTTAATATTGGAGTTCTTAGGCCTAACGGAATGATCATATTCCATTCTACAAGTAAGATTCCAGCTCAAGGAACTCTTGTCCGAGTCGCGGAGTTGATAAAAAATCATGAGTTATAAATACCACAAGCACTTTTTGGCCTAAGCTGACTTACTTCATGGTTTACAACACACAGACTTCGGTAGAATCATGTAAAAATAATTATTATTGCGTCAAACACTCACACACTGCCCATTTCGCCCCTCGTCGATCGTAAAAAAACACCTCATTTGAAATCGGTATGTATGTATTGAAAAAGGGCCTCCTAAGATAATTAATTAGGAAAGGATTAAATTCGTTGGGAGAAAAATAAATCTTTTGGCGTAAACTAATCTTCGTGCGTATAATTAAGGCTAATAGCTGAGGTAAAACTCAGTACACCACAATTTATGATTGGCTAGAGCTTGTAGTAAATAATTAAGCCAAAAACAATTTACCTTCGTTGAATAAACGCGTAATATCTATTCTAAACTAGCATGGCTCAACTAGTGGTTCAAATTTACACAACAGTGGTTCCACTGCATGCCAACAAAGGCGACACCAACCAAAATCCTATAAGCGTTTTTCGCCGATGATTTTGTTGCGGAGAGGTTTTCAGTTCATCAATGGATCACCAAGGCATTAGTATTAATGACCCTGAAAATCGAATAGCAGGCAAGGTTTCGTCAAAGCGAGGTTAGCAGTGTAATTGAGTGCTAAAGTTCGCTTTGAGCAAAACACAAATAGATGCAGAATCTGTTTTTAGGAGCAGGTATCCTGACACGTTTATTGCAAAGCATATTATCGAGCGACAAGGAAAGCTCACCAGACTGTCTGATTGTTTTCTAAATTTATCAAAAAGGTTTGCACGATAAGGCAACAACTAAGATCCCAAATTTTGCAAGCAAATCCACCGAATTACAGGAAAGGCACTGAACTTATTTTTGCCAGCAACAACAGAAGTTACTTTCATTAGAATGCGAACTTTAGGCTTGTGAGAATATAAGAAATTCGCACACAGGGAGCATAGTTTCTCCTTCTGTCCTGTACTATGATGGCTTACTTTTGTTGCTGGTTCGAACGTTTTAAGAGAACCAAATATTAACTTTGTATTAAGTGGTACAAAGAATTACTACTTTGTATAAGGTGCTTTTATTCGTGACCTATAGGACTTTTCGTTTCACCCATAGACGACTTCCTGTAAATCACACACGCCATCGAAAATCCCAGTCACTTTTATGGCAGCAAAGATAATGTGGAGTGTAAAGCTTAACTAAAGGCGAAGGGCTAAACTGTTAGTTAACATCGCTTGCTACTGTGTCCATACCCATCTCCGGCCGCCGTGAAATGTGCTTGCCTTCCTAGAAAAGGTGGTGCGTGCATTGAAATTAATATATACTCTTACAGGGCACCCTGCTAAGTATAAAATAGGTATTACGTCTTACTCTTCGGTGTGGGGCTTATTTTGTGCGAAAAACATGGAACTAGACGCTTAAAATTGCCCAACCGTAGTCTAGCCCTATGCATTTAAGCATATAAAAGTGAAAATCTGTGCAAATTTTAAATATTTTGAATCACAAAGTGTCAGTAATATAACACCTCATGCAAAGCAGGCATTATTTTTGTGACAACGAGGATATCACACAATCTCGTGGCCATTACGGACATAAGTGTATTTCGCGAAGTCTGTGGCATCATTAAATACTGCTTTGACATTTATGATGCGGATACAGCCTAAAATCGCCGAACTAAAGAACATTTTCTACAGTATTAACATAGTTTAATCGTTTGCATATGCAGGATTTAGATTGCGGTAATCTACCCAACTGTAAACGCCAATTGGTGCAGTTGTTTTGGTGGTACATCAATTAAAGCTAAAAACGGATGTTTACTTTTCTCTTCTATTTTGCAGCTACAAAACATACCTTGATAGTGGCATGGGATCGAATTGTTTCCGCATTTTTATTCAATAATTGTTAAGCATTAAATCCAACGTAACCATGACGAAATCAACTAGTAAAGATCTATGTGCCGAGAAAAATTGGAATGCCGTACATTTGTCAATATATGTTGTTACCAAAAGGGAATTTCAAATGTAATGTGTATCTTATTATTATATCCATAAGTGCCTTATTTGGAATCGTTACGTTATAATTAATGACCAATAACACCTTTTATATTTAAGTAACCACATTGGTGACCGTTGTAGTTGTAGAAGTCTATGAGAAGTCAAGCGATGCCAAAATCATGCCATTACCTTTCGTGTCACTGATATGAGCAATAATTTGAAAGATAAATGGAAAGCTACCTTCCATTAGCAACCAATTTATGGGCTTGAACTACGTTGCTAACCACTTGTTTAAAAATGGTAGGATGAGGTGAGCATGTGCAAAAACTGAGGAGCTAGGGTCATCCTTTATGTATGTAGTGGTAAAACAAATCAGCCAAGGGATATGTTTGCCACCTTGAAACAGGTGATCGTGGTCAGGGTTGTTGCAAGGATCCTCCATAGATAATCAAACAAATCTGTCTCTATTTTAACCGTATGATACATTTTATTTCATGTTTCCTTAGTTGCTTCTGTTCTAACGATAAAGTCTGTGTATTCCTCACTTGATATTATCTGTTAATACACTTTATAACAAAAGGCATTAGAGGAAACCTAATGGAACCAATAAAACCAGCATGCCATCTGTCGATGAAGTCTATTCTTTGAATTTGTATCAAAGTTTGGTGCGATGTGCTGAAAGTTGTATGGATGAATAAACATTTTACGGACATTCAAGGATTTTAGTTAAATAATGTGATAAAGATGAATTTATGGCTACATAAATGGACAAATAAAGAGGAACCAACCACAATATGCATGGTTTACAACAAAAGCTGGAGAAATTAAGTATTGCATTTTATGGTTTTCGTTATGCTTATGTTTATGATTAGGTTTTAGGTCAGCGTTTAGGCCAGGATTATCTTATTGGCTATGCATTGGTTTCGTGGTCACTGCAGAATTATGGCTTAGCGTATAGCTAGTTCTAAGATAAGGTTTACACTTCAGTTTTATGGTAGGGTTTGTGATAGTTTAGGACATTGAACTGTTAATGTTAGCTTTATGGTTAAGGTTAAGGTAAGCGTTGACGATATGATCAGTATTTTATCATGGGCAATGCATTGAGTTCGTGTTTACTGCACAGTTAGAGCTAGGGATACGGCAAGCTCTAAGATTAAGTTTAAACATCAGTTTTATGGTAGGGTTTGTGATAGATGATGACCTTGATATGTTTCACCTGCCTGACATTTATCGCTTAACCATCTATTTTTAATTGGTGGGCAATTGGAATCCCACGGCCCGCCCATACAAATCATCCTTACAATGAAACGTGGAATTTAGGATTGTTACACTAAGGTAATGGGCGGGCATTCTGACTCCCGTGTTCCGGCAGTACGAAGCTTCCTTAACAGTTAAACTTTGAATTCCCTATTATTACACTGAGGCATATATGACAAACATAGAAGGTGAATTACATTATAACAAGCACCAGTTATTTGACAAACATTTTTGGAATTTCTCAGATTTTTGTGCTGGCCTGCATACAGGTGAGTTCCTGTTTTGACAGACAGCAAGGCGACTACATCAAGCTTGGCCAACGCCCGGTTTAGGTTGGTGAATTGGCCTTGAAAACTGTTAGGTGCCATAAGAAAGAATAATGTCAAAACTGACAGTTTAATGTGGCGGTGAGTTTAAACAATCTTTGGTGCACGCTCCTGGTTCGGTTGCGTTAAAAAGCATTGGGATAAACATTAGCAAAATCAAGTGCATGATTCCGTCCAAAATGGTTTACTTCATCAGAGGCTCGTCAAACTACCCTGATGCAGCGGAGCAGGAAGCGGGGTGTAAGAAAGGCAGAGGTCTTCAAATGCTCATCGGTTAACACAGGGGAATGTAAACGAATTGCAGTGCACATCCCTGATAAGGGCACATTAACAAGCAATGTGGTAAACAGTAAGAAATCAAGTACACGTTTCTTTCCAAAATCATTGACATCATCAATGTATGTTTAAACTACCATGACGCAGCGGACCAGGAAGCTGATGAGATGAGGTTAAAGAGAATGGCAGGAGAATATAACGTGTTGCTTTCTATTTTTTCTCGATACATGCAAAGAAGGTGAGTTTTCCACGGTATGTCTCAACATTTTAAAAATGCGGCCGGTTGGACTAAGGAGCTGATTATTCTGCCGGTTAGTAGATACAGAAATGCAAGATAAGTACATTAATCTGCATTTTTATTTGCAGTGATCATCGTATAAGTTCAGCTTCAATCGAGTTTCTAAAAAAGTAGAGCTTGCCAAAAAATAATACAAGGATTAAAGATTTCGATCGAATTCAAGGATTTCTCAAATTCCTTTTACAATAAAACACATTTAAAACGTAAACCAACTGCGTGTGTGCTGAATAATAGACCTTCGTGCGAAACATTTTGTTGCCTATTTTTTTCCAATATGAATTTTTAGGTATCCCTTAACTTTTATTCGAAACTCAATTGTTTGCACTATATAAAAATTGCTTATTCAGATGATCCTAAGTTAATCGGGTAAGTTCTCCTATGATAATTCGGACTTCTGTCGCCAAATGATGCATCCGTGTGATTGAACTGGCCTCTTTTGCAGAAAATCAGTACGCCCGATCTGAACTCTAATATATATGACAGAACTAGCTCGAAAATATACTAGAAATATGCAAAGTTGTGGAAAACGTAACTTTTAAAAAATTTAACTGTGACATTCGCGAGAGCTTCTCAGTGGAATAAACTTAGCATCTTATTTAAGGTTTTAAAAATTAAGAACGTACTATTTACGGATATATTGACGTCGTTCACAAATAGTGGAGCAAAAATAGTTCTTTCTTATTCCCTTGAAGTCGTGGATGGAGCCCTTGGCTCACTGGTTACAACAATGGATCTCTGATCAACAGATCGCGGATAAATTAATTGTGATGTACGCCCCTTGTTCGGTCGCACGAAGAAGCAAGTATATGACTCCGTTCACTGCCACACAAAATACCCTGAGGCCGCGAAGACGGGGAATAGGGAAGATTATGTCGGATCCTTAAATGTGCGGGCTTACTTTTTCTAAGTTTAACACAGCATCACCGAGTGTAGTACGCAATTCCTTGAAAGACCAGGCATAATGACAGTCTATTCCATAATGACTGTGACTCTTAAGTCGACTAAGATCTCGTCATGGGTAGCTTATGTCAACTGCCATAGCAGCTACTTACTCCAGGATCATGTGAAACTGGTCGGGTTGTAACGGATGTTTTACTGTGCGTCCTAACCGCGGATAAGCCGTGGACTTCGTAGAAGAAAGCCAAATCGAAAAGCCAACTCGATTTTGATAGGCCTTCATATAACAACCGTAAACGTGATAATACAGAAACAACGAAACGGAAAATCTAAATAAATAAAAGGATTTTGAATAACAAATCTGCCTTAAAACATCTTTTTTTCTGTCGTTATATGAATTGATTATCAAACCCTTAGAAGGTTATTTCCCATAACTGTGAAATATTTAACCAAAGCAAGCCTTCTTAAACACACCTATTATAGTTAACTGTGTATTTTTAACCTAAGGGGTGTACATTACCTATACTTACAGAGAATTCTGATGCGTACCTAATGGTGAAACTGAAAAAAACGTACAGCGGTGGTGTAGAACTCACTGATCTGGTTACGGAATATGCTCGTAACGTTGTTCCCTGGACCTCAATCTAGAACCCTCAGAGGCAGACGCTTAGCGTCTAGTTATAAGGTGGTAACGACAAAAACTAGATTGAGATTAGATCGACAGGGCCGTTGCTTTCGAAATCCAGGATGAATTCCGCATAAACAGTCTAATTGTAAACTGACGTGTGATATGGACCTTCAGCCGTCTGCTGTTCGCGGACAGCAAGAAATGGGATATCACTACTTACCTCATTTTCGAGCTTTATTGCGGTTCCTGGTAGCGCTGTGTTAATAACGCTGTCCAGTGCTTCGATTTTATCCCTTATAACGAGAAAATAATTACCATCAGTAGAACATTCCCAATATTATGAGGTTAATCAACGGTGGGGTCGTAGTCTCTACTTTTTGCCTCGTGACATAAGCCAGGAAGCCAAAGATGGATATTACACAGAGGCTCCCTTTTAGCTGTTAGCAGGATTCAGGAGCTGATGAAAAAAATCTGTTTTTAGACATTCATCCAATTGTGCAGGCAAGGCAGATGCAGGAATGCCCATGGTACGCATTCAACCCTTACCCCGACACTGCTTATCAATTGTTTAAATTCTTTCTACTCTGCCCTTTCTTATATTGTTGTACAGGCCTGACGAAAAATAGTCAAAAAAACAGGTTTTAAAAAATTCATTTCTTGAAAACTAGGTTATTATGCAACTGCATTTCTTACCGACGTGTGAAAATCTTCGTTTGCAATCTTAATGACCGTAAGAATATTAAGTCCCCTTAGATGTGGCCACATATATAGATAACAGCACACAATTAATCCTACATTATCTTTTCCCTTATTATAGTATCATCCGCCCGGAAAATGTTTGCGCCACGCAACTCTTACTGGCTCAGACCTAGTTATGTCAAACGTCAACATAAAGTTTGCACTCAATCACACGAGAGAGTCGTTTCAAACCTGCCTTAAGCCCACGCACTTCCATGAACTACATGCTTCCTCACCGATCATATTTTTTCGATTATCTGAAGCCTTCTCCTCGTTGATAGTTGAAATGCTCATTCATATGAAATATCTCTAAGTTCAGTGCAGATCCGCCGTTTTTCAGTTCTCCTTTGTTATTCATTTGCTGGTTTTATTACAAGCTAAGCGCGGCAAACAATCACTCTGAAGAAATGTGAGGAAGAGTCAAATTTACAAAGCACTCTCTTTCTCTCTTTGCTTAAGTTTGATATATTTTTGCCACAAATATATAAACCTTAGTGTATTATTAATTTTATAGAATTAATGCCACCCAAAATGCATTATTCTGTTGGGATCTATGATCAAAAATGTCAAAAATATATCCAATTCACGCTTAAACCTATGTTAACTCTACAGTGAATTTGAACCGCAAATTATTTCCTTTACAACTAATATATTGCCA
>WEDG01005433.1:0-35624 GCA_017591395.1 Schistocephalus solidus
ACACGATCTTCCCCTACGAAAGCCGTATTGTGCAGTCGATAAGAGGTTACGGGTTTCTAAATAAATCATCAATTCCTTTTTGACAACCTTCTCCATAACCTTGCAACAGATTCTCCATAACCGTACAATCAAGATTGCAGCGGTGACATTCAGCAGCGAAAACAGAAGACGTTCAATATTCCGGTTTAAGCTGGCTTTTGTGTTTTATTTAGCACATTAAAACAAGGTATCATAAAGATTCAAGTAAACAAGAAAGAAACAAAGATTTAAATTGTACAAATACCTACAATCTAAAGAGAAGTTTCGTTGTTCCCCGAAACGAAACACCCGTATCAACGAGAATTCAAAACCAAAGATATTACGTTTACAAATAAAAGCTTCATCAAGAATACCTAGTGTTGAGCTTAAAGACATTGCGCCTAAAGATTTCTCCATAACGAAAGAAACAAAGATTTAAATTGTACAAATACCTACAATCTAAAAGAGAAGTTTCGTTGTTCCCCCGAAACAAAACACCCGTATCAACGAGAATTCAAACCAAAGATATTACGTTTACAAATAAAGCTTCATCAAGAATACCTAGTGTTGAGCTTAAAGACATTGCGCCTAAAGATTTCTCCATACGTTTACAAATAAAAGCTTCATCAAGAATACCTAGTGTTGAGCTTAAAGACATTGCGCCTAAAGAGCTCTGTAAATCAGTAGGCATTTCCTTCCTTCAAAAGGCAGAGCAAACCAGCTAATGCACCTTACTTCTGTCATCCAGCTTAGACAGAAGCAGAAATGTGCTGGATACACAAACATATGTGGCATCGTTGCTGGATGATACAAAAAAGGGCGAAGCTGAAATGCTTGTCGAATTTGAAGGACCGTATACGAAGGATTCGAGGTCGATAAGGGCCAAGAATCTTTCATAAAAAATGTGTTTGCACTCCGGAAAAAGCTCGTTCCTATCGATAGATGTTTAAGTGCAATCCTCTGTTGGTTATACAGGAGCAAAGTTCCCAAAAGGGTTTGCCATTAACTTGAGAAATAGTTGCTCATACTGACGCAAAATACATCGTTGACCAGAGTAGAATTCTTCCTGATACTGATGCTCTTTCAACAAATTAGAACTCAAAGTCACCAAACATACATTTCGACCGAAAACGCAGTCTCTTTTTTTAAAGGGGTTCCCGAGTCCAATTCTCTGATTGCAAAGGAAAGGGTAGAACATGACCTCCGTCTTTTCCAAGAATACTCTTATTCGATTCTTCAAGATGGCGAATGCGTTACAGTGCACAAAGCATTCAGTTTAGGGAAAGCGGATTTTTCACATGAACTTTTATCACCAAGGTCTCTTAAAATCATTCTTGAAAATGATGTTTAGGATCCATTCTCCTAGAATGGAGAACGGCTCTCCTTAGCTCAACACAAGGGATATGTTATTTCAGCCGGATAACGAACCCAAGGAAATGCACAAAATGAGGATGCTGAGAGAAGAACTGTAGAGGATGACCGAGCAGGGGAAAAATGGCTCCAAATAAAGGACGGAGGAGTTAAAAGTGATAAAGAGGTCTTTCTTATGGCAGACCCCGTACATAATCAAGGTGGGTCCTCGCCGAGACGGAGGACACTAAATACGATTAACCCAACTGTACGGAGCTCGAATAATAAAAAGAAGGCGCTCCAGAACTCGAATGACGACCACTCATCAGAACTCAGCGTCGGCGGGATGGACACCAGTTCATCTCGTAAAGCACTGACAAACTCTAGTATTACATCGCACGAAGTGCGCAGAAGTCTATATGGAGGAGTTACCCAGTCTAAATTGAGATGTTTGCATACCAATGCTCAGAGTTTCCTATCGAAATTAGACGAACTCAAAGCACTAGTATCAGACCGAAACCCCAACTTCGTTACCATTACGGAAACGTGGCTCAAAGCCGAAATCGTAGAAAGCGAGGCTTCGATAGATGGATACCAATTTTTTCGAAAATACCAAGAAAATAGTAAGGGAGGAGGAGTGACCGTATACGTTAGGACAGGAGTCTCGGCAGTCGAACGAGTGCACTTCATCTACCTTGAATATAAATTTCTCTGAAAAAGATTAAAAAATATTGTTTACAAAACCTTCAATTCTTGACAATCTACAGACCACCGAACATTCCAAGTGCAGCTGATTAGTCCCTCCTCGATTTGCTCAAGGAAGTAGCAAGTCACCAGATAGTGCTTATTGCTAGAGATTTCAATGCACCTATAGTAAACTGGGTAAATCTGACAGTTGATGGTGCACCAACTTCTTCGGCCCAAAGCTAATGGATCTCAATCTCAACCAACCTCTGGTATAGAAAGTTAACATACCAATGTGATTTCGAGAGAACAAGAGAGCAAATTGCCTGGAACAAGTATTTACGAAGGACTTCTATAGCATTGATGAAGTGTATTCCATTGCACCCCTCGGTAAGAGTGACCGTAGTACGCTGATGTGGAATTACTCACTTTATTATCAGCGCCAGAATGGAACGGAATGCAAGTGAAATATATGGAAGGCTAATTTTAACGCGACGAGGAAAGAACAGATGTCTATGAGATGGGATTGATTGCTAAAAGGGAATCCAGAGGATGACTGGCGATAATTTAAGACAGTCTCAGTCGATCTACTTGAACGCTTTTGTCCAGTGAAGGTGCATAAAAGAATATTTGCCCCGTCTGGTTAACAATAGAACGTAACAGGCAGTTGAAGAAGAATAAAAATTGAAGGTATTCAGGGAAACGAGGTCAGCAGAGCATCTCAAAAATTTCGTCATCAAACAAACGCTGTAAAAAATGATTCATCGGGCAAGGAAGAACTATGAATCAAGAATTATTCCACAGGCTCAATATAAACCATCGCAAATTCGTCGATACTATTAACTTTTCAAACATGTCCCAACTGGTCAGATCAGTTACTAGAAATGAAAACATTTTAGATTTAATTTTTACAAATGATGTCCACCCTCTCTTTATGAATTTTCATCATGATCTTTTCACAAGTGATCACGCAATAAATTCACTGTTGTTTTTCCAGTCACCCTTCTTACGAAGCCTGAAGTTAAATGAAATAACCTCGACTTTGCTATCATAAACCACGAAATGATAAATAATTTCGTTAGAACTCTTGATTTTCATAGCATATTTGCAACCAACGATCCAAACTTTTTCCGTGAGCTATTGCAGAGCCTCACAGAACAACTGAAGGCTTTAATCCCGTTTTAGATATTTAATTCAAATACAGCTTCTTCTGCTGTTCCGCATTTTCTCCCGAACTGACTTAAAAAACTACGAAACAACTTAAAGATTCATCCAAAAGCTCTTTGTCAGTTCATTTTAGGATTGCACAAATATTTGAATTAGCATCGAAAATTAGGCTCGCGAGAGATAAGCGTAGAGAGTGTCGGGCACTAAGTGATGGCAATTAATCCAAATCTGTTGCTTTTATCTTCCATGTTCGGTCATCGGCTAAGCGTATGAATGTTACTCCGCCCTTATTCGACTGTAACAAAAAACTTGTTACATACGATTTGGGCAAAGCAGAGTTGTTAAATTCGTTTTTTGCCAACCACTTACCACTGAAACTAGCCCCACTCCCACAATTCCTCTGCTTTCAAATTCGCTTCTATCAAACATTAATTTCTCGCCTTCATGTATTCAAAAGGAAATAGCTCACCTAAAAAATTCACATTCGGTTGGAACTGATAACATTCCAAACTCACTTATTAAACAGTTAAGGGATTTTCCACCTTTACTAAGCAAGTTATTCTCAGTATTTCTCGAAAATGGTTTCTTCCCCGATTACTGGAAAACTTCTATTATAATACCAGTTTTTAAATCTGGTTCCCGCTCGGACATTCATAACTATCGCGGTGTTCATAAAACGCCCTCTCTTGCTTAAACTCTTTCGAAAAACTAATTGCAAAACAAATCACAGATTTTTGCATAAGCAATCAAATTATCAACTTTTCCCAACACGGCTTCTTACCGAACCGCTCTTGTGAAACCTGCCACATGTCTTTTCTAAATCTACTAACCTCTCTTCGTAATGATCATCTCTCTGTGGTAGTTATCTATTTTTGATCTTAGTAAGGCATTCGATAAAGTTCCTCATAAATGACTTCTAGCTAAACTTGAAGCTATAGGATTTCGTAGTCCCCTTACTGACTTTATTAGATCATACCTAAATGATCGAAAACAAAAAGTTTTAGTGGGTTCCTCATACTCAAGTGCTACCCCGATTGTGAGTGGCGTCCTTCAAGGTACCGTATTAGGTCCTCTGTTGTTCTTACTGTATATAAATGATATTTCATCGATAGTTAAACATTCTCAATCTTTTATTTATGCTGATGACCTCAAATGCGTGTATTCCTTCTCTAACTCTACGACCAAACAATGCCTTGAACAAATTCATTCAGACTAAGACGCTCTTTCGGCGTGAAGCTCCACATGGCTAATGGAGTTCTCACCTTCTAAGTGTCGCTACATGAGTTTTGGGCCTGTAAGGCTGCCGCATCCTCTTATTTTTAAAGGTTGCCCTATGATTGAATGTTCCTCCATCAAGGACTTGGGCTTAAGCTACACCAATAAATTAGATCTTTCGCCTCATGCCGATAGAATTACGGCCAAAGCTGCTCAGATTTGCGGCTTTATTTCTTATAATTTCTACCTTCCTGAAATTAAATTAAGAATTTATCGTATGTTTGTACTTCCCATTCTTGAATTTTTGCTGTCCTTTTCTTCGGTTTAATGAACGAATCTAGCCGTTCAAAAATTGAAAATGTCCAAAGTCATTTCAAAAAAAACTCCTATTTCCTACTCTTTCAACTACTTCCTACTCAACAAGATGCCAGCTAATGAAGCTAAAATTTCTTTGGGTCAGGAGACTTGAAGCAGGCTTTTGTCTCCTTTTCCGACTAAATAATAGTTCAACTCTCCACAAACTTTCTGTCATTACCCCCGTTAGTCTTCCTTATAACCAAAGAAATTCTGCACTAATTATACCTCCCCCTGCATCCTCCACGTGTAAACGCTCTCTCTTCTTTGCTTCTAGGTATAGCTTTCTTTGAAATAACTTGCCAATTGAAATTAGGACGTTAACTAGTCTATCTGCATCCGAGCGAAGACTGCACATTTATCTTAACACTGATTCTACTAACCTGTTATTTTCCTCATCTTTTCCCAGTAGCTTTCCCATGACTCGGAGAAAGGACCATCGGGAATTTAAATGACCCTCTTGAAATTATATTTTCGCTTCCGCTGATCACCAGTCATCTAAACAATGACGTCATTCGGACGTACACATTCGGTGGTCCACAGTCTAAAATGCTACCGTTTCTTTGGATACTAACCATCATCAGAATTCAATTCTGGATCATTAGATGCTGAGGACTTATGTTCATTGACGCATTTTCGTGAGATTTTGTTTCATACGCCTAAGTGATCAAGAACTAATCACCTTGACGTTTCATTATCTCATTCTAAAATGCTACTACCGTATTGCCCAAATCTATCACCTAACCATTATTTTCCTTAGCAGTTTTTTTCTCCTACCTTCTATTTAAAAAATGAAGGCTTATTGAACTCTGCCTCCATTTTTACGGTAGGAGTTTTTTTCACTGCCTATTTTTTTCTAGTTCACCATTAATTTTAAAACATCGCTAACTGTTGACATAGCAGGACAAGTTATGTATTTGTACAGTTTATCTGCACACATTGTCATAACTTTATTTCGTTACTAATGTTTGCTTAGACAGTGCCTTGCCGGTGCTTACCAAAAATAAATTCTAAATTCTAAAAAAAACTGGGACCCAGCAGCAGTACACATGGATGGGAATGGTGTTGAAGTCGTTGAACATTGCGACAAACCCGAGTACTTAGGCCGGTTTTTTTAACTCGGTATTCCCTAGAGAACCGGGACTTCAGCTTGACCACGTCAACAGTGCTGTTCTTGAAAGAACTGGCTGGCAAACTGTCCAAACCACTATCGCATATATTTAATGTGCTATTTGAATCAGAGAAACTGCCATCCGAATGGAAGGCAAAACATATATACCCTATATACAAGAGTGGTGCTCGATCTTATGTCAACAATTATCGGCCTGTCAGCCTAACCTCCATTTGCTGTAAAATAACGGAATCAATAATCAAGAAGGCAACCATGAAGTTTCTTGAGGAAAACCAATTACTCTCAGATCTCAAGCATGGCTTCAGACAGAATCGTTCCTGTCTTTCTAGATTTTTTCTCTCCATAGAGCTGTGGACTCGTGCACTGGACGAAAATGGTAGGGTAGACGTCATTTACACTGATTACAAGAAGGCGTTTGACAGTGTCCTACACAAACGTCTCATCTACAAATTATCTGAAATTGGCATAAAAGGAATGCTGCTGACATGGATTGCAGACATTCTTACAGGAAGATTGCAAACTGTGTGCGTCGATACCTCGAATTCAACACCTACCTCGGTTTTAAGTGGTGTCCCCCAAGGCTCGGTATTAGGGCTGTTACTCTTCTTAGTGTCCATCAACGACTGTGTCAACGACCTGGATTGCAGCGCCGTCATGTTTGCAGATGATGTTAAATTGTAGAGGGTAATCAGATCTGATTTCGATAGGCACGTACTTCAAGAGGATCTCAACCGTCTTAGCAGCTGGTCTGCTCGTTGGCTCTTAAATTTTAACGTTGGGAAGTGTGTGGTCCTAAGACTGCGTAATAGAAGGACAAGTGAGGAGGATGATTCCTACCAATACATTCTCAATCGGCAGCCCCTTTCAATTTTTGAGGAACAAAAGGACCTAGGTGTTCTTATAAATTCCTCACTTACACCATCTTCACAGTGTTTAATGGCAGCTTAATGCGCTACATAGGTCTTATTTGCGCTCAAACGTGGATTTGTGCAGATTGATAAGGAACTCTTCCAAATAACCTACGGGGTATTTGTTCGATCTCACTTGGAATATGCCGTCCAGGCCTGACGTCCGTGGTTTAAGAAGGATTATCTACAGCTGGAACGAGTGCTGGCGAGGGCTACGCAGATGGTCAAGAATCTTAGTCATCTGCCTTACGAAGCCAAACTGGCTGAACTTCATTTGTTTCCTCTTAATTACAGGCAACTACGTGGTGACCTCATCCAAACCTACCGGATTGTCAGAGGCCGCGATTGTGCCCTAGAATTTGCTGACTTCTTCGAATTGGCTGGGACGGAACATCTGTGGGGTCATCCCTTTAAACTGCAGAGGAAGTTTCTCAACACGGAAGTCCGTCGGTACGACCTTTTGCAGAGGGTCGTTGGAGCATGAAACAGACTCTCTGACGAGATTGTCATTTCAGAAACTGTTGACACATTTCAAATTCAAACTTGATAATCATTTTTTGAGAAACTATTGCAAAACTAATGATGATTGAGTAAGCATTGGCCGATTGCGCCCGGCCCACACATATCGATGACATATCATTTGTCAGATTTATCACTGTAAACGTTTTTACTATTGACATTTTGCATGTGAATAGGGAGCTCAAGGGCGAAAGCCTACTTCCCTCAATAAAGTGACTCAAAGTGACTTAACGAGGTCAGTAATTTTCTTCTAAATTCTATTTAAAAGGCACATTTTTATTTAGGATTACCCCAATATAAAATATTGGGCAGTTTTTTATTCAATTAATACAGATGAATGTTCTCTGAAATCCTGATTATAAAATTGCATTTTACTAACATAATGGGTGGATTTCATACGTCACAGTAGGTGTTGCGGGTGTTTATTTACCGAAATATAAACAGCATGAATTACTTTATTATTTTTCTTATCTCGGTCTGAGAGAGCATTTTCTTTACATAAAACATGATTGTGCTTTTTCCGCTTACTAATCGTGTCGAGTAAACCAACGTTTTCTATAATTCTATTAAACTGTTATTTCAAATCAGATCAGAAAACAATAAATAAGGTTATTCAGAGTGCATTTAGTTCAATTGTATATTATTTCATTATTATATTTGTTGTTAAATTTGAAAGGATAGCTAATTTTATTCATAGTTTATTAAGACTTGCCTTTTCTTACAGCCGCAGAAATGAAGGCACCTTCGGTATTTGAAAGCAATTTATTTAAATCTCTAGAAAAACAATTAATAATGACCAAACATTTAATACATGTGATTTTAAATACACCGCTGTATAATCGACATAACCAAATCTCTATTCATAAGGTCTTACTTCACACCTGGACACCCACATTAGTTTACATAACATATTTTCACCCGGCACCTGTTTCTGAGAAGGAAGCACGATCCACTGCTCCTTTCTCATAGTGTGGGCTTTTGAATTTGAGCCAATAAGTTTGTTTGCTCTCCATTTCGCTGTCTTGCTTGTCTAAACTATGGTTATGAGTTTATCCCTAAAGTAAACTGGCATTTTTTTAAATGCACTTAAAATGAAATATATACGAAATAATTTTCACGATTTTGCACTTCTTGGCCAATATGTCAGACCTTCGATTCTCCGTGCTCACTTGATTAATTTTCTTATAAAATATCCTTATCAGTGGAAAAACACCGTTACAGTTAACAAATGGCCGTAAACCGTCACCGAAATGCAAAATTTCAATGTTAGGCTTTCTGTTTACAAATTGGTGGTAGGTTGTCATACAGACTCACGATAAGAGCTACTTTTTGTTAAGAGCAGAGCACAGTAAGACTGCAATGATTTGTCTTAAGGGACATGGTTTGCAGGGTCATTGACTCACAACTAATAAGCCCCTCTTTATTCTGTTCCTTTGGAGCGGATCGAATATCTTTATCCTCCAGCTGATGTTTCGGGGAAGGTTTACGGTAAACAAGAATGGGTCTATTAACTGTAAGTCCTTTTTTTCTTATTTTGAGTGATTTGCTTAAAGTTATCGCTTTCATACCTGAGTCTATATTGTTAAAAACTTTTGACACTTTTCACAAACCTGACTTATTTTCTTTTAGCATCTTATTTTATTTACTTATGCGAATATGCGTACGTTTACGTTTTTAGGCTTTGATGAATGTTCTTTCTCCAATACTATCACCAATGGCCCTCTTGATTAGGTTTTGACTAATCACCCAAGTTTTTCCTTGATCAGATTAGACCCACATTGTCAGTTCCGAGCATTTTATACTATTAGGCCATCTAAAAATGAATTCCTCTGCAATACGTGTGCTGCTTATCACACCTAAACGGAGAATTAAGGTTTGCGACACGTCCACAGAAAACATTTGCCTTCTCCAGACTTGTATATCGTAAGCTATCCCTGCCTTTCTAAGCGAATCCAATGCTTTTTATTGTTCCAGCTACGCAATGACATTTATAAAATAATTTTTGAATGGTTTGTGTCGATCTGATATATTTTAAGAGAGACCCGAGGGAAGAACTTCTTCCTGTTTAAAATCGTAAAAGCAAAAAGTGAACAATCAAGGCCTCTGTGGCAGTAAAAGGGACGTTAACGTCTTAATAAAAATTGAGATTTTCAGTCTAAATGATTTGTTCCTAAGTCAATGGTTTTGTTTCTACGTTCACACCGTTTTTGGCGACCTTTCTCTTGAATTTTAGAGGAAATCTTTAGCATATTACTAGCCAATGTTGTAATGTTGCTGATGTAGACTCTTAAAAAGAAAAATCTATCCAAACTTAAACTGACGCCAATTCCCGCTCAAACGACCTTTCGCTTCTACCAAACGTTTATTCACCTCATTCTTTAGCAACAGTTGAGAAATACCTGAAAATTATCCGTTGTTAACGCACTGTTGGGCTAGATGCTTTCTCACAGTTTATTCTAAATTATTGCGGTTCTTTCGTTACCCCTATTTTTGTACTACTTAAAAACACGTCATTAATGACTTCGAAGATTCATGATGCAAATATATATATATATCGAGTCGGCTATCCCTCGTGCCGGCTGTTAACGAACCGAGACAATAGACTTCTTAAACGGCTGAGTTACCCTTCTAAACGTATTTGTTAAATGCCTCATATTTCCAACAAACTTGATAAAAATCTCTCTTCTGAATTTATCAACCACCGTATAAGGACGAAAATTCCAAGCCTTTAAAGTCACTATTTATTAGGAAAACGAAGTAAATAGGTATTCTTCCTCGAACATTGGAGGAAAATTTATATCTGACGTTTTTTTCTTGTTGATATACTATATGTGTGCAAAATTGTAAAAGCCTAATTTAAAGTGCAAAATGTTAAGTTTGGCGGGATTGAACCGGTGACCCCACTCCTACAAGATCGCAATTACATGACTGTGTCGAAAACGGCATGCTCGGATGGGCACTCTAAAAGATATATAATTGGATAACGACCAACGTACGAGGAAAACTATTGTGGTGATTGACAATTTCTAGCCTCCAAGTTAAACCATCTGGAGGAAGAAATCCGGATTATGAAGAATTTTATACAGCAAACCCTCGTTTCAAAAGATTAATTGCCAGCATCAACCCATAGGATAATATGGAGCAGAACACGAGGCAACCTACACAACAAATACCATGATATTAAAAATGCGGTATCTAAGATAACAGTCAAGAGTAGTGACGTAGAGCCTACAGGTAACACTAAAGAATAATAAAAAGGTAAAAGGTAAGACCACAGGTACGGGTCCCACAAACCTGATATAGATGATGTCAAACACGCCAGAAAAAACAATCGAAGGTACAAAATTAAATCAATCAAAATATGCTAATGCACGAGCTTAACAAAACACGGCAGAAAACGATTAACGAAAACAAGCTCCAGACCACATGCGCTTCATCAGAGGCAAATATAGAGGAGTTGCTGCCCACCGAAAGGATGACACAAAGTGGACCCATTGCAGTAGCACCTCCCCTTACGACTTCCCAAGCCAAAGATATTGAAGCAATTATTGGGGAAGCCCCAACATCAGACAGACAAATTATTCAACAAATCCCCCTGGATAGAGGTGCAGTGGACAGGTCAAAATGCATAATCGTCAATGAGCTTCGTTCATCAACCAAGTGTAGAATAAATGATAATATGATGGCCTTGCAGGAGTTTTTGAGTGAAATATTACGAGAGAAAAAAAATTAGGATTTTTTAACTTTTCCGACTAAATTAAGAAGACGGTGACATAGCCGGCTTGCAACACACAAATAAACTAAAATGTCCAAAATTTACTACCTAAATAAGTTAATCTTAAGATAAACGTTTGCCAAACTTCACTTAATATCATCTCAATAACTGAAACGTGGTTGACCGTGAAGGTGTTCGATTGTTTAGTTTCCATCACCTGTTTTCAATTATTTAGAAATGATATAGCCGGACGTCATGGTTGGGTTGTGCTGACTTATGTCACAAATGGCCTGCACGTGTCAGAAAAAAGAAAAAGCTCGTGTGCAAAGCTGAAGCCATCTGGCTCATCATCAGAACGCTGGGGTGCCATGCACTTGAGATCCAAACGGTCTCCTGACCAACGAGAAACGATCCGCAGTCAGACACTAGTCTTATAGATGCTTTAGTATCCGAAAGGGAACCGGCAACTCTGTGATAATCACAGAGGCATCTGGTTGCTCAATATCGCCGGAAAGATCTTAGCCCGTATCCTTCTCAATCGTTATAACGGTCGCCTATGGTAGGGCCTGCTCCCGGAAAGCCAATGTGGCTTCCGACGACACCGCGGAACAACCGATATGATCATTGCCGCCCGCAAAATACAAGAGAAGTGTCAAGAGATGCGGACTCACCTATACACTACCTTCCTGAGCGGTTCACGCGCATGGTGCGTCAGCTTCATGACGGGATGACGGCGCTCGTCACTGACAACGGGATGGTATCCAAAGCATTCGCAGTGACCAACGGAGTGAAGCAGAACTGCGTACTGGCCCCCACCTTCTTCATTCTCATGTTCTCGGCTATGCTAACGGACGCCTACCGTGATGAGCAGCCTGGTATCAGCATCGCCTACAGAACTGACGGGCACCTTCTCAACAGTCGGCGTATGCAGGCTCCAACGCGCGTGTCTACGACTAAAGTCCATGACTTTCATTTCGCGGACGACTGCGCCCTTAACACCGTGACGGAGGAGGACATGCAAAGGAGCATGGACCTCTTCGCCGAAGGCTGCGCCGATTTTGGATTAACAATCAGTACAGCCAAAACGGTTGTCATGCACCGGCCGCCACCCAGCGCGGAATACAATGCTCCTTGAATCAATGTCAACGGTGCTCAACTAAAAAACCTGGAAACCTTCGCTTATCTAGGAAGCACGATATAGTGCAACACGAGAATCGATGACGAGGTTGCCCAACAGATCTCCAAAGCTAGTCAGGCCTTTTGCCAGCTGCAGGCGATCGTGTGAAATCGCCATGGTATTCACCTGAACACCAAACTGAAGATGTACAAGGCCATCGTCTTGACGAAACTCATTTACGGTGCGGAAACCGGGACCGTTTACTCAAACCAAGCCAGGAAGCTGAATCACTGTCATCTCAGCTGCCTCCGCAGAATACTTTAGCTGAGAGGGCAAGACAGGATCCCGGACACGGAAGTCCTGGAGCGGACCGGAATCCTCAGCATCCATGCCATGCTGCGGCAAGTGCAACTGCGATGGAGCGGCCACCTGGTAAGAATGGACGACGAGCGACTACCCAATTGACATTTCTACGGAGATGTCGGTACGGGTTCTCGCCGGCAGGGAGGTCAAATCCGACGCTTCAAGGACACTGAAGAAATCGCTGAAGCAACTGCAAATGAACTCGGTGACCTAGGAGGACCTCGCCCAGGATAGACCGGTATGGAGAAGTTCAGTAAAGAATGGTTCAGCAATCTATGAGGCCAACCGGATCGCTGCCGCCAAGGCCAGAAGAACGGCAAGAAAGTCACCAGCCGACCGGACCAACACCGCATATGCCCAGGCCCGGCCAACATGCCCGCGCTGCCAAAGCATCTTCCGCGCGCGAATCGGCTTGGTTGGACATCTTCGGACGCAATGCACCAACAATCCGACAATTCCAATTTCTGCGTCAAATTCCGCCAACCCTCCTGACTCCCCCACCCTCACTTCTGGCATCAATTCCATTACTCCCCACCATCATAGAGACCAAATCCATCTACTCATCGCCTGTTACACCCACCACCGCAACCACCACTGCCTTCGCCTTCATTACCACTACCACCACCACCATAAGCGATGGAGAACCTCTCCTAAGCTGTACTCAATGCAATCGCACATTCACCTCACGCATCGGCCTGGTCGGTCAATTGCGAATACATCGTACAGAAACCGGTGAGCCAGTGCCTGGAGCACCATCACACAGCAGAGATCGTCGCCTCCACTGCCCTCACTGTCCTCGCGCATTTAATCATCGCATGGGCCTTTTCAGTCACATGCGCATCCATAACAGCGGAATTCACCACAATGCCGACAACACCGATAAACCATGCACACCCTCCGCTCCTGCCATTCTTAGCACACCTGCCACCCCCACTACCATGAATAACATCCCCCAGCATCTACCGATTTATCCTGCCCACACCATGCCTGCAACTTCAACACACGCATCGGCCTGGTTGGTCACATGCAAATCCATCGCACGGAGGCTGGTGAAACAGTGCCTGGGGCTTCAACATACAGTCGACGCCCTCGCCTTCACTGCCCTCACTGCTCCCGCACACAGCATGTACCTATTAGGACACACGCGCCTCCAGGACAACCTCCGGTAAACCACCAGAGGCTAAGCTACATCAGCGCACACTACCTACATCAATTTATCGACAACACCCTCAAAACCACCATTTACCAGAGTATATCACGGTTTCCTAGAAACTGTGGCTGGGAAGTCTGCCAATCTGACGCTTCCACCAGACCACGCAATCTGTTATGTGTATGTGCTGTGTGTGTCGATTGGCTGATCAGTGAACTGGGAGTCAGACGGCGATGGCTCCTTCATATCCCCTGATTTAGTGAATCCTGGTGTGTGTGTTATGGGGGCCAGGTCTTGCTGTGACGCACGAAGACGGGTACGCCGATCCAAATTTACTTAATTTAAACTCTGCAGAGGAGCAACGCAATGCATAGGAGGTTGAAAATAATCTGCGAATCCGTGTCACTCAAGCATTTCAAAATTCACGCATAGGGAAACGGCACTATTTCTAACCACAAGGAAGTGTTTTCAAATACTTCATTTTCATGCAAACCGCTTTCAAGTTTTACTATATCAATTCGCTCTGGGGAAAATACCTCGAAGGACATCTATGATGACAGTTTGCTTTGCGATTTCGTAAACCCGCATTTGCCTTTGAATATGAAAATGCCTCTTTGAGGCCCTAGAACTGTTTTTACGTTCAACTCTTAATTTATACGCCGATAATTTGTGTGCAGTTTGTATAATAAACTATCCGAACTGGGATAGTTCCTTGAAAACTTCCTTAGAACAAACGCTCAACCGGCAATTCATACTTTTATTTCACATAGCAGTCTCTTTTTATATAGCACATTATTTTATAAACGATTTCTTTTTACCTCGACAAAAAAAGCAGTGGGTCTCTCAGGTCGCTGACATGACCTGCGTTGTTCTTATTGGCGTGAAACAACAGTAGGCAGGTAAGCGTCTCCAGGAGCCGTCTTTCAGACAAACGCCTGTACTTATGTACTGCCACGTTACTTCGGCTGCAATCAATTTTTTTAAAGACAGAAATGGAATTTCAAAAATATTTCCAGTACCCAAAAATGCCGGACATACTTGTGAAAGGGGACGAAGCACTACACTTTACGGTCAAAATCAGCTAGAAGTCAGTAAAAAAAAGTATTCCCCAGAAGGTGGTTGTTATCCACCAAATTTGTGCACACAGTTAGGTGAGAAATGAATACTATGAGTTGCATAAAATCTAAGTACAGGGATTTCTCAAGACAGGAAGCTAGCACAACGAAGCCAATGGGCACAAAGTTGACAAAACTCTGTTGTCTTCTAATATGTAAGGCAGTTTAGAAGTGTGCGCGTGCGTAAATATTCCGCTGGCAGACGAGGCACACGCAGGCGATTGAGAACGTCAAATAAGTATTTTTCCTTTCATAGTAACGAAATACGAGATTAAATTATGCAGTCGTCTCCAGCATGAAGGGCCAAAAAGCTGGAATTTTTGTGATTAAATGTTGTTTGTCTAAAAAAATAAAGAAAAAAGAATAATGGACAATAGGTTACTTAAGTGATTATTTAACAGATTAAACTATGCGTGAATCGTTATAATGATAGCTGTTTTCTGAACTTATTGCAGATTATTTTAATAACTTCTTTAAACATATAAAGCAGGAAAGACCTACTGGTTATAATACCAGCCTCCTCCATTTCAGTTTACTCAGTTCCTTAATATATGAACTTGCAATCACGAACCATCTTCAGTGGCGAACATGTGTAAAACTCTCACGATTGAAAATATATTTATGGAAAACTTTTACAGCTTAATCCAATACGTACTATCGCATTGTATGCCTAATTGGTAGAAAATAGACTCAAAGCTTCTCAACGAACCCATGTTTGTTTACATGTATTGTTGAGGAAAACGAATGAAACTAGGAGGTTATTTGCGAACTGACAGGGAATATTTTGACTTTTATACCATTTTGCACTTTAGGTATTCCATTTCGATTTCACAAAGGCATTTAATCGTTTTGACCATGCCCTGCTTCTCCTAAAACTGTCATCTTTTGGTTTATATGCTTAACTTCTGAGCTTGATATGTTCTTATCTGAGCTCTCGCTAACAACATGTTAAGATCTCCAATGCTATCTCAAACTCGGCACGTGTCAAAAGTGGAGTTATTCCGGGTAGTGTGCTAGGCCGCTTTTATTTTGTCTTTATTCAAAGATAAAAAAGGCTTATTTTGGAATGGTAGGCCCTGTATGTATGCCGACGGTTTAAAAGTTGCCTGCCGATACAAGCCGGCTGATCACGACACCGTACTTGATCTAATGAAAAATGATCTTGAGGCCTTTACCCAGTGGTGCTGCACATAGCGCCTTTCCCTTTATTTGCACAAATCTTCCGTTTTGGTGGTTGGTGACGACCACCAGCCTCACGTTAGCATATACTGCCACGATTTAAATGTGCCTAGCGTTGTTAAGTATCTGGGCATATCATATTTAAATGGTCTCAATCTTTCAGGACATTGCGCCCTGATTGTTTCCAAAGCAGGCAAAACTGCAAGTTTTATCCTCCGAAATTGTAAAACTATTCAGAGTACACTCCGCCTTTATAAAATGTACGTAAGACCTGGCCTAGAATACTCCTCATTTCTATTTAGCTTTCTGCGCGCTAAGAAACGGAAGAAAATAAAATCCGTCAACCACTTCTTCACAAAAAGAACTTAAGCATTGGAGCACCATAATCTGTCATATCGAGAACGCCGTTGGCTTGTAAAAATTAATCCCTTATGGTTTCGCCGATTGCAGAAGGGACTCCTTTTACTGTAAAAGCTTTTGAATAGTCGTACACTTAATCCCCTTACCACTGTGACTCAGCTTGACCACCCTCATCACAGCAGTCATTGTAATATCTTTTTATTTCTTCCATTAGCTCGCACAGTTAAGTATCGTTAATTCTTGTCGGTAAACGCCATTGCCATGTGGAAAAAATTCCCCATAATATAAATATCTTGAGAAGTTATTATTTGTTTAAGATAACTGTAACGAGTTGATTGCATTCAGAACAGTTTACAATAATTCTGGACGCCAACACGGTAGAATCTGTTTCCTGTTCGACGGAGTGCGCCGCATCTGAACCCGATCCTAGGTGTTATCTTGAGTGATACGGCACCGTCTCTGCAGCCTGCATCCGTTGACGTCTTCAGCAGACATTGAGCAACCGTCCATGGATCCACTCGTGTCTGGGGCAGAATCCCAGTATCTAACAAAGACAAAGAGACTGCAAACCGACTGCACTTGTGATAGCCCTTCCCTGATTTGAATTGGTATCATACAAACAGGCAGCAGGGTTTTTTTCAGAAAAACAGTGAAATAGAAAAAAACATTTATGCTGATATGAAAAACCAATGAGTGGCTAGGTATAATTAGGAAACAACATAAAACGATTATAAACTTGAAAACAAACTAATGAATCCCTCTGGTCATTCAGAGAAAAATATGGTCGGCAGTGAATCAAAAGAAACCAAAGACCGAGAGCACTGCGTAGTTATCCAGGGCTTAGCACATGTAGCACATGATCAACGTAAGAGATGTGGCAGGTGTCACACGATCGTTTTTCCAGCAATCCATGCTGAGCCGCACTTAGTAGGTTATTCTCTGTTAGGTGACGCATCAGCCTGATCAAGGTCTCTAAGATCGTCGTGGGTGCTGGCAGTGAGGTTATTGGCCTAAAGTCGTCGAAGGTGTAGTTCGGCCGTTTGTCCGATTAATTCCATAAATTAGGAAAGATTCAATTTAAAGAGCAAGTTTAAATATCTTATACAGAAGTGATGGAATTAAATCGTTTGCATTTGCCTTTAGAACGCTGACCAGGACGCCATCTTTTCCAGGACTCTAAGATTGACGAGAACGCCGAAACGCTACGGTGTCGTCCCAGAGAGTTAAGGTTATGTTTTCGAGGACGTCACCGGTCCAAATCCGGATGTTTGTAAAGGCAATGAACAAATGTTCACTGAAAGTTCTGGATAAGAACGCATTGAAGCTATCAGTCGTCAACTAAGCCTCAGTTATATGGTTTCCAAAAGCGTCTCGAAGTACAGGGTACTGAGTTTTACTCTGAGCTTTGACTTGGCGCGAAAAGAGTTTTGCAACATTTAACAAATGGTTTTGGCAAGGTAGCCTGATCAAAAAGTCGTTATGCTTCAGAGAGCCTTTTAGCCTGTTCAAAGATTTGTTGGATAAAGGGCAATACGAAAAGGTCATTAAGTAGATAAAACCACGCAAATGTCAACGCAGTCTACGGCGGAAAGTTAAAGGGAGCTAGACTTCATCCTTGAAATTAATTATTTTCTTACGGGGAACAAAACGAGTAATGAGTGGACCTAGAACTTGGTAGAATGTATCAATACAAACATTTATATCCAAACATAGAAATAAGTTAGTCCAATCGTGGGAAATAAGATGTGTTAGTAATTCCCCCATATTTGCTGACCGGTAATCATGGAAAAAACTTTTATTTGAAAACGTTTCACCAGCCTCAGTTTCTAGTGAAGAAAGAACTATAGCATGGTCTGAACTCCCTAGTGGGTCTTAAGGTGAAACTGACAATGGTTGACAACCTCTGCAAAAGATGAGATCAAGTATGTATGATCTGCGGGTGGGAAAATCAGCTACCTGTTCCCAAATGCCAGTATCTAAGGCCCTTAAGCAAGTTTGCGAACTTTACAGGACCAGAAGGTGGAAACCAATGAACTACAGAAAGATTGAAGTCACCTTCAATCAAGCAGTAATTCCGATTTAGATCAACAGCGGCGTGAAATGCCTGTGAGAGACGAAGACCGTAATCCTCGCTTGCGTTTGGGGGGCGAGTAAAGCGTAGTTATCATTTAGAACTACTCGGAGCAAACAGCTCTCTTCTACTGCGGTAAATTGTCGATAATAAAACGGCAGAAACGTAATTGGCTGCTTAATATAGATGCAGTTTCCTCCGCCACGGGCCTCGTGTCGATCGAATATAATCATACCCTAGAACATTGAGTTCAGAGTCGAAAACACAGGGTGTTGCCCATGTCTCTGTCATCATAAAAAGTGTCAGGGCGGTGGATGAAAAACCAGCGTCTGGAGCAAAGACATCTTATTAAGCAAAGAGCTGGCATTTAAAATGAATAATTTAAGTAGGCATGTTTTTCGTTTCTGAAAAGGAACAGTAAGGCTGTCAGAGTGACTGCCTCCGGCCAATGAAATTTAGAATTTACATTTGGTAAGCACCGGCAAGGCATTGTCTAAGCTCTTTTCACTTGAACTATTTGTCCGTTTCTTATTTGGAAATTTGCCTCGCCATTGGCGCTTCGTGTTTCCAGTTCTATTAGTAACTGTCTCATTTTCATTTGCTCTTTCAGCCCGTATTTCGGTTGAAAAAAAAATTCAGAATGCAGGACCGTAGGGTTGCTTTTATTTGTAGAAAGAGCTGTGCCTGTGCTTTGTTTTACAAGATGCTTTTAAGAGGTCTTGGTCGAGGATTTGATTCGGTTTCTGACAGAGCTTTCCCTATTCTATATGCCTAGATGAATGTGGATGCACTCGCCATCCGTTAGCATCGTTTTTGCATACAATTGAAGGAGATCCAAGTCATGTTTAACTCGCTCCTTTGGAATAATTGAAGCTGACTCCAGGACCCCTTTAATAAATACATTATGTTTTCGACTCAATCGAGGGCCCGTTTATAACTGAGATCTTTTAGCTGAGTGATTACTGGTAACCAATTCACTTGGCCCGATAGGTCCCGATTAGCCGGGTGTTGGGTGCCTGGAGCCAAATCACTGCACGAGTTGTTCTTCTTAGACCTTTTCCTCTTTGGCTTTACAAACTCGCCAACCTCTTTAACATCGCATGTTGGTGCAACGTCTACCATGGATTTTGCGATCGGCTAATAAGCCAGATTAGTGCTGCTGCTTCCGAACTAAGTACTGGTGGAGTTAAGCAAGGACTAGATTGGGCTCCTTTCGGAAGAAGCGAAAATGCCTCTGGTTTACCGGATTAAGCAATCGCGATATGTTTAATGTGACTTGTATGTCAGCTTGCAGGAGCTATATATGAATAAGAATTTGGCTTTGTGTTAGCTTTTACGGAAAGGAGCTTTTTAACAATTGGGCAAGATATATATTTTTTAAAGTTATCTAGTTCTTGTCTTAGATTGCTAATTTCCTTCTCCATCCCTGAGAATTTCTGCTGGAGACCGAAACACCCCGTTTAAGTTGAGTTTTCGTTAGCTACATTAGGTAAGCTTGCTAAACTTTTACCCCGTTTAGCGGGAGGTGAACAAATTGCAGAAAAACGATAGTTTCAATTTTTTGCTGCATGTCCAGCTACTTGCTCTACAAAATCTTCTGCCAATACGGCCGAGTGGGTAGCGGTCACGATAGACGGTTCACAGCAATTTTGTGGTGCAGATTAAAAACTAGGTTGTGGACTATTTTTATGTTATTAAACTTAATGAACATGAGTTGTGCACGTTAGACTTGCCAAGAAATTAACAGAGAGTCAGTTAGGATATTCAACAATACGAAGATGAAAATATAAGGACTAAGCCTTTCGTTTCAGCCCCTTACGCGAATGAAAGCGGATGCAGGGAGCACACATCTGGCATGAGTTTCAGAAATTAGCAAAGATCGAGGCTATCAATTTCATTTGAGATCAATCCTGCGGCAGGGTAGAATACTCAGCAGTAGAATATATTTTTTTCAAGCCTCAGAATCCTTACGCCCAAGTCAAAGTTTACGAACTCAAGGGAAAAAAAGACATTTTGTAATAATTTTTAAGCACCATGTCTTCTACACTGAGGAAGAGACTCAAACTACGTGCCAAAGCAATTTCACAGTGTGTGAAATGATGGAGAAGATTAGCAATGGTATTGAGGCTATTTGGCTGAAAATTAAGACGCGGGGATCGCAGTCCCTTGAAGTCATGACTTTCGACCAACCGACGGGGACAGACAGCAAAATTGATAATTGTTTATTGGAGAACATAAAGGAGATAAGTAGTCGACCTGATGTTGTTTTAATGTGTGACTTCAATGCACCCAGCATTCAAGAGAACGCATTGCAGGAACAGAGGTCAAAGTTTGCTTTCGATCATCGTCTGCGTACGACAACTCTTGAAACCATTTTCAAACAACATGTATTTGTTCCAACGACAGCGCGTGGAGGACAACAGGCTAGTTGTTTTGATCTCGTCTTTCACTAAACCCTAATAGCAATGAAATACGATTCGAGGCTCGAACGGTCGTACGTTAATCGCATCTGGAATTTGATTGGTTGCTAGTGAACCTCGATGACGCGTCGCTAAGGGTGCAAGAGAATGCGCGTAGTGTTATTGGCAAATCGATCGGGCACTGAGCTGTCAATCCCGCGCGCGCCATGCCATGCCACTTCCTGCGCTGTCGTGCTGCGACGCGGTCGCTTTAACTGCCTGCACCCCTGTTCTGTCTATAGTGACCGTTTTTGCTTTTTTTGCAGAATGTTTAGAGCAGTATCTACGAAAACACTTAGGAGATGTGCCCAGAAAGGTTTTCTGGATGATTTACGTCAAATTGCCGAGAATATGAGTGAAATGTATCCGTCCGACTGATCTTAATCGTCGTGGCATCTGACCTCTTCCTCTAGTTCGTCATATGATGACTTAGAGATTTCCTCTGTTGATGAGGATGCAAGTTTGACATCAGATATATCTGACATTGCACCAAACAACTCTTCAAAGCACACCTACAATTGAAGAGGAACCTACGTTTCAAGAGGCTATGATTTCTTGGGCAATATGGTCGCGTATGCCATTGATTCACCAGAGCAGTCTTCTGAAGATTATAAGACGGCTGAACTCTGACCTTCCCGCAGACGCACGAACGCTGTTGGCTTGGAAAAGTGATGTTTCAACGGTGACGGCAATGGGCAGTGGTGAGTACGATCATTTTAGTACTTGTGAAACAGTTAACCGAGCAGTTTTGAGGGCGTCTAATAGTTAATATTGTTGTAACTTATTTAGCTATTGATGGGCTCCCTATACATAAGAAAACTAAGCGCGGGTTTTGGCCTATCCTAGGTAGAATTATGGAGCCCATTGTTTGTGAACTATTTTTGCATTCACCATCCTTTTTTTTCCTATTGGGTTGTAGCTCATTATGTCTGAAGATGGATTTCATACTGGGCCCTATAGATTCCAACGTTTTCGTTTCGAACATCCCGTTCCTCTCGTTGTCACACGGCATCGCCCTTGACGAAGTAGATGCCCTGACCAAAACCGTCGCAGAGAGGGCATATAGACAGCAATTGGTAGGTTTTCTGGAAATTAATTACCGTCTTACTAGGTTACACATTTGGCCTCCCTTGACGGCGATAGCGTCAGCAATTTTGCTGATCGCGTTTTCGCATCACTCTTTGCCGATGAGTTGACCTACCGGCTAACTTTCTACGATCGCTACTAGGACAAAAAGGCCTTTTTTCTCTCCCCTTTATACGGAATTCTTTTGGGTAAGAAATTTTTCATTATTAACTAATTAATGTGCACCGCGGACGTGTTCAATCTTGGGAATATTCCGTAAAAGGCGGACAAACTGCAGCTAGAACGAGCTTTCAAAAATGCCTTTAAAAAGGCATATGACCGACTGCAGAAAAGGCAGCCCTGGGGCACTGTGCTGACGGTAAGAAGATTTTAATTATCAACGTTGTATTCAAACATTTACTGCATTTAAACATGCGCATTGTTTACTCACAATCACTAATTTTATTGTCTTTTTCATTACAGGGTGGATACCTCATGAAACGGATGAGGGATTGCAGGGACCATCAACACAGGACTACTGATTAGGAGAAATTTATAAGATTTATTTTTTTGTACACTTTTGCTTTTGCATATTTTTTTAAACAAAATATATTTTTAATTGCTCACTCAGTCTTCCGCGAGTCAACTCATCATTAATATCTATTCGATTAGAATGTAATACGGATCGTTTTTCAACCGTTTAGCTAGTATGGGCGTCAACCAAAGGAGAAAGGGGTTCCGCTGTGCGGTTGAAAATCGAGATACGAATTTTCGGATCCGAATCGCGTCCGAATTCGAAGTCATGGTCGAAACCGATTCGCGTACAAATATTCGTACCCTCGGATCCGATTCGCGTCCGATTCACGTCCGAATTGTTATTAGGGAAGATCCTGAAAGTATAGATGAGGTAAAGTGCCTACCTCCACTTGGTCAATGTGATAATGCAGCACTTTCATGGACGTAATTTTTAAATTCTCTGCCATCTGCAATAAATGAAACCAGGCCCAATCTATGGGGAGGAGACATTTGCAAGATGATAGCTGAGATATCACGAATAGATTGGGCTCTTCTCTTCTCCGGAAATGTCACTTAGGAATGGAAATTATTTTTAAGGCGTGTTTGGTGAATCTAATAAAATGCCACAGTCCGCCATCAAAAAGTAGGATATCTTAAAGACCACAATTGCTAATAAGGGATCTAAAAAGAGAGATTTAATGGAATTCCATTAAAGGAAGGGTTTGGAAGACATGTTGCCTATCCAATGAAAATTAAGCCTCGCAAGCATACAATTCCTAAAGGAACAAGGTTAAAAGCTTGATCTTCAAAAGCCGATAGGAGTACGAGAGGGATTTGCTCAAGGGATAGTTTACAATCACAAATTCATCTTAAAATAAATAAATAAAAAATTGTATACTTAAGGCCCAGAGCGCCTGGTCTTTTCAAACTAAGTATCGCGGTTTAACTAAATAAAAAGTGGAAATTGCTGCACAATGTGAGCAGTCATATTAACAGCAGAAATGAACAATATGGTAGGCATGTCCGATTTTAGAACGATTTGCCATTTTTAAAACAATAGTCAACAATCTTTAACATATACGGTTATCTTCAGTGGTTTGGATTTCTTATCACATAAAGTAATGCAGAAGAATCCCACAGCGCGTCATCGAATATATATGTTAGCCATAGTGTTTAGCTTGCGAGTGAAATTAACTAGGACTCATACCTCTTGAATTGCTCTATCTGTCCTGATATTTCCGAATCAGAAATGTCTACAGCAAGCCAGTGAAAGTCATAATCTCTGGTCAATTTCATCCGCTACTTTTTTTAGTTCGTCCAGCTTGTTGAACGAGATTTGTTAATTTTCGCAGTGCACTTTCAATGATTGATTCACCGGGGAGACCCAGCCTTCATTGAAACAGGCTTTGGCAACCGAGTAGACACATTGATCTGGACTATTTTACCGTCTTTGATTTTCAGCCTTTCTTTCTCTCGGCCAATTCTCTCCTTAGTTCCGTCAATTTTAACAGTTCTGTCGGCATGTAGTCCAGCTGAAAAACACTTGTTTGTTGATCATCGTAAGATCATTGTTCCTTCTTACAAAAGTGCTGTGTGAGATTTGTTTTCTACAATTATTTTAAGAGGCCTTTCGGAAGTTCAAATGCTGCGGCTGGGATCTGCTTACCGTAGTCGGAAAGCCTTTTGCACGGTAAAAATTTCCCCTTTCTTCAGGACTCGTTACTTGGGAATACAGAACGACTTATGGGTGATGGCCTTATTTGAATGCCTACACTAGGGTTCGGTGTTCACCGTGGCAGTGTTACTCTCGGATGCCGGCATTTTAAAATAACAGTGATTCGTCTGACGCTCAAGTTCTGGGACCTATATTTATGTATGATTTATTACCTTCCAAAGCTCGGTTAACGGATTCACCGAGGTCCGTAGACGTAGCGTCATTTTACTTATTGGCTGTGATGGCTGCAGGAACTGTGCATGCGTATGTGCGTTTCTTTTCCTCATGTTCCATATCCCTAATAACAATTCGGACGCGAATCGGATCCGAGGGTACGAATTTTCGGACGCGAATCGGATCCGACCATGACTTCGAATTCGGACGCAAATCGGATCCAAAAATTCGTATTTCGTTTTTCAACCGCACAGCGGAACCCCTTACTCCTTTGGTTGACGCCCATACTAGCTAAACGGTTGAAAAACGATCCGTATTACATTCTAATCGAATAGTTTTTAATGATAAGTTGACTCGCGGAAGACTGAGTGAGCAATTAAAATATATTTTGTTTAAAAATATGCAAAGCGTAAGTGTACAAAAATAAGTCTTATAAATTTCTCCTAATCAGTAGTCCTGTGTTGATGGTCCCTGCAATCCCTCAGCCGTTTCATGAGGTATCCACCCTGTAATGAAAAGACAATAAAATTAGTGATTGTGAGTAAACAATGCGCATGTTTAAATGCAGTAAATGTTTGTATACAACGTTGATAATTAAAATCTACTTACCGTCAGCACAGTGCCCCAGGGCTGCCTTTTCTGCAGTTGGTCATATACCTTTTTAAAGGCATTTTTGAAAGCTCGTTCTAGCTGCAGTTTGTACGCCTTTTACGGAATATTCCCAAGATTGAACACGTCTGCGGTGCACATTAATTAGTAAATAATGAAAAATTTCTTACCCCAAAAAGAATTCTGTATAAAGGGGAGAGAAAAAGGCGTTTTTGTCCTAGTAGCGATCGTAGAAAGTTAGCCGGAAGGTCAACTCATCGGCAAAGAGTGATGCGAAAACGCGATCAGCAAAATTGCTGACGCTATCGCCGCCAAGGGAGGCCAAATGTGTAACCTAGTAAGACGGTAATTAATTTCCAGAACACCTACCAATTGCTGTCTATATGCCCTCTCTGCGACGGCTTTGGTCAGGGCATCTACTTCGTTAAGGGCGATGCCGTGTGACAACGAGAGGAACGGGATGTTCAAAACGAAAACGTTGGAATCTATAGGGCCCAGTATGAAATCCATCTTCAGACATAATGAGCTACAACCCAATAGGAAAAAAAGGGATGGTGAATGCACAAATAGTTCACAAACAATGGGCTCCATAATTCTACCTAGGATAGGCCAAAACCCGCGCTTAGTTTTCTTATGTATAGGGAACCCATCAATAGCTAAATAAGTTACAACAATATTGCCTATTAGACGCCTCAAAACTGCTCGGTTAACTGTTTCACAAGTACTAAATGATCGTACTCACCACTGCCCATTGCCGTCACCGTTGAAACATCACTTTTCCAAGCCAACAGCGTTCGTGCGTCTGCGGGAAGGTCAGAGTTCAGCCGTCTTATAATCTTCAGAAGACTGCTCTGGTGAATCAATGGCATACGCGACCATATTGCCCAAGAAATCATAGCCTCTTGAAACGTAGGTTCCTCTTCAATTGTAGGTGTGCTTGAAGAGTTGTTTGGTGCAATGTCAGATATATCTGATGTCAAACTTGCATCCTCATCAACAGAGGAAATCTCTAAGTCATCATATGACGAACTAGAGGAAGAGGTCAGATGCCACGACGATTAAGATCAGTCGGACGGATACATTTCACTCATATTCTCGGCAATTTGACGTAAATCATCCAGAAAACCTTTCTGGGCACATCTCCTAAAGTGTTGTCGTAGATACTGCTCTAAACATTCTGCAAAAAGCAAAAACGGTCACTATAGACAGAACAGGGGTGCAGGCAGTTAAGCGACCGCGTCGCAGCACGACAGCGCAGGAAGTGGCATGGCATGGCGCGCGGGATTGACAGCTCAGTGCCCGATCGATTTGCCAATAACACTGCGCGCATTCTCTTGCGCCCTTAGCGACGCGTCATCGAGGTTCACTAGCAACCAATCAAATTCCAGATGTGATTAACGTACGACCGTTCGAGCCTCGAATCGTATTTCATTGCTATTAGGGATTTACGGACTTCTTCTGCTCGGGTAAAATGGAAGGAAGTTTCATCAACTACTCTATCTCCATCTTCAGCCTATGCATATCCTTTTCAATCGTCGAAAATGTTTGAAAAATTTTGAAACATGTCACACCCGCTTTCTTTTCGTAATTGACATCTGAAACTTTTTACTGTTGGCCCGTTTGGCAGGATGTGACTTTAAGGAAACGCATCCAGAAATGACATCATTCGTATTATGATTAGAGTTTATTCCATCATTTTAATTTAACTCAGCAAGTTTGTCGCACGGTGATAGCTCACCAGTATCACCGTCGTGTTTTACGCACTGGTGCCATGGTTTGAACCATGTTGGTACCAGGTATTTTGCTTTATACCCGAAGAGTACATTTTTGACTTCCTTGATAGATTACCCATACGATAAAGGGTGTTAAAAAAATGGGACGGAGGTTTTAGCGGGAGCAACTTTGTGATTAAACTACCGAAATGACTCAGCTATCTGTTGAGTGGAAGATTTTGTGGAGTCGCTGACAAGAAGCGAACAAGAAGAGGATATCGGACGTTTTCACTGCTGCTCTGCAGTTGTCTCATGATGTTACATTGTATGCTGAATAGAACTGCTTACTGTGCAAATAACACCTTAGCAAAACAATATGACAAATGTGTGCAAAATCAAAAGTTAAACAGAATCTATCACAGAACATCTGTTGTTGCGAAGTAGTCCTACCTTGATGTCAATTGCTTAGGAGAGACCGGATTAAGCACCAAGGTGGAGGGGTTAACACGTATGTAAAGAAAAACTGAACTATATGTCAGTTGACAGAGAATATTACCGATAATATTGATGCATTTTGGCTGACTATAAAGTTAAGGGTGTCACATTCCGTAGACGCCGTGTCTTTCTACCGGCCACTGAAGACGCACAACAACGAAGATACTTGTTTGTCGGAGAATGATTTGGAGATTGGCATTTGAACTGTAGTTGATCACATGGGTGACTTAAATGTACCCAACATTAGATTGAATGATCTACACATCAGCGGATTGAGCTATGCCTTCGATGACCATCAGCCAAAGACAACGAATTGAGCTCTTCTAACATAACAGGTACTAGTTCGTGTGGAGAAAAGCAAGCTACATTTGAAGATATCGAGATCATCGGAAATCCTGAGAGTACAGAGTAGGTATACTGTCTTCCTCCATGTGGTCGCAGTTATCAGGCAATGCTTTCATCGGAGTAGGGCTAATATGCTGTACCAATTGCAAAATATCATACGAGGCCAACTGTTTGGCAACGAGAATTCTGCCAAATGAGAGATGAGAAATCATGAATGGGTTTGGATCATCCCATATCCAAAATTATCAGGGAAGACTACAAGTTATTAGACAGTCAGTTGTGGCATCAAATGAAGTGCCACTGTACGTTTAAAAATTCTTTTATATCAAACCGATCACAATGGCCAATTTACAGGCAAAGTCAAACAAATACAGTAGAGGATAGAGCTGAAAGTGAAAAATTCCTGATCGTTGTTTATAGTATTTTCAGGAGAAAAAACTGCAGCTTATTGAGGGATTAAATTTCAGGGTAGGGAAGCCTTGAAATGGGTGCCCGGTGAAGTACTTAGCCTTTCAGTGTTATAGATCCAGAACCTGCAACCTTTGCTAACTGAGTCAAACGCTCTACCATTGAATCCCAGGTGTTCCACAATTGGGATTGGGTATGACTGACTGCTGACGGCTAATAAGCCAGAAATGGCCATTCTGGTCTCCCTTGTCTTTGTCGGTTCCACATTTGTAACATATGCTACACGTCGCTATGCGACCGCCTGTGAGGGCTCTAGTCTGAGTTCCAGGGCACAACGACACATCAATGTTCCTTAAGCAGATCGGTGAGCCGCACACTATCATCATATTCCCGATCGCAACCGACAAAGCAACGAGCCCGTGGCTCAATGGTAGAATGTTTGACTCAGTTACCAAAGGTCGCGGGTTCGAATCCCAGGTGTTACACACTTGGGATTGGGTATGACTGGCTGATGAATGCTAATAAGCCCAGAAATGGCCATTTTGGTCTCCCTAGTCTTTGTCGGTTCCACATTTTGTAACATATGCTACACGTCCCTATGCAACCGCCTGTAAGGGCTTTAGTCTGAGTTCCAGGGCACAACGCAACATAAATGTTCCTTAAGCAAATCAATGAGACGCAAACTATCAAATATTTATATATATGCAACAATGGTAGTAGGGCGCTCACCGATCGGTTACAGGACTCACTCGTCCCGTTGTGCCTTGGGGCTAACTCTCAAGCCCCGCCAGCAGCCGTAAGGCAGCTAAGTGTATAGGCAGAATAACACGACCGACAAAGACAAGGGAGACTGGAATGGCCATTTCTGGCTTATTAGCCGTCATCAGCCAGCCATACCAACCCCAGGCGCTGCGGCGCCCGAGCCTCGAACTCGCGACCTTGTTGGGCAGAAGTCTAACGCTCTACCCACTGCGCCACGAGCTCGTTGTCTTGCCGGTTTCGATCGGGAATATTGACAATGGTAGTAGGGCGCTCACCGATCTGTTACAGGACTCACTCGTCCCGTTGTGCCTTGGGCTAACTCTCAAGCCCCGCCAGCCGCCGTAAGGCAGATAAGTTTATAGGCAGAATAACACGACCGAAAAAAGACAAAGGAGACTGGAATGGACATTTCTGGCTTGTTAGACGTCATCAGCCTGCCATACCCAGCCCCAGTCGCTACGGCGCCCGAGACTCGAACTCGCGAACTTGTTGGGCAGAAGTCCAACGCTCTACCCACTGCGCCACGAGCTCGTTGTCTTGCCGGTTTTGATCGGGAATATTAACCATGGTAGTGGGGCGTTCACCGATCGGTTACAGGACTCACTCGTCCCGTTGTGCCTTGGGGCTAACTATCAAGCCCACCAGCAGCCGTAAGGCAGCTAAGTGTATAGGCAAAATAACACGACCAACAAAGACAAGGGAGAATGGAATTGCCATTTCTGTCTTATAAGTCATCATCAGCCAGCCATACCCAACCCCAGGCGCTACGGTGCCCGAGCCTCGAACTTGCGACCATGTTGGGCAGAAGTCCAACGCTCTACCCACTGCGCCACGAGCTCGTTGTCTTGTCGGTTTCGATCGGGAATATTAACAATGGTAGTAGGGCGCTCACCGATCGGTTACAGGACTCACTCGTCCCGTTGTGCCTTGGGGCTAACTCTCAAGCCCCGCCAGCAGCCGTAAGGCAGCTTAGTGTATAGGCAAAATAACACGACCGACAAAGACAAGGGAGACTAGAATGGCCATTTCTGGCTTAATAGCCGTCATCAGCCAGCCATACCCAACTAGGGGGTTACTTCGCCCGCGCCTCGAACTTGCGACCTTGTTGGGCAGAAGTCCAACGCTCTACCCACTGCGCCACGAGCTCGTTGTCTTGCCGGTTTCGATCGGGAATATTAACAATGGTAGTAGGGCGCTCACCGATCGGTTACAGGACTCACTCGTCCCGTTGTGCCTTGGGGCTAACTCTCCAGCGCCGCCAGCGGCCGTAAGGCAGCTTAGTGTATAGGCAAAATAAAACGACCGACAAAGACAAGGGAGAGTAGAATGGCCATTTCTGGCTTAATAGCCGTCATCAGCCAGCCATACCCAACTAGGGGTTACTTCGCCCGCGCCTCGAACTTGCGACCTTGTTGGGCAGACGTCCAACGCTCTACCCACTGCGCCTCGAGCTCGTTGTCTTGCCGGTTTCGATCGGGAATATTAACAATGGTAGTAGGGCGCTCACCGATCGGTTACATGGACTCACTCGTCCCGTTGTGCCTTGGGGCTAACTCTCCCAGCGCCCGCCAGCAGCCGTAAGGCAGCTAAGTGTAAAGGCAGAATAAAACATGACCGACAAAAGACAAGGGGAGAGTAGAATGGCCATTTCTGGCTTATTAGCCGTCATCAGCCAGACATACCCAACCCCAAGGGCGCTGCGGCGCCCGAGCCTCGAACTCGCGACCTTGTTGGGCAGAGGTCCAACGCTCTACCCACTGCGCCTCGAGCTCGTTGTCTTGCCGGTTTCGATCGGGAATATTAACAATGGTAGTAGGGCGCTCACCGATCGGTTACAGGACTCACTCGTCCCGTTGTGCCTTGGGGCTAACTCTCAAGCCCGCCAGCAGCCGTAAGGCAGCTTAGTGTATAGGCAAAATAAAACGACCGACAAAGACAAGGGAGAGTAGAATGGCCATTTCTGGCTTATTAGCCGTCATCAGCCAGCCATACCCAACCCCAGGCGCTGCGTCGCCCGAGCCTCGAACTCGCGACCTTGTTGGGCAGAAGTCCAACGCTCTACCCACTGCGCCTCGAGCTCGTTGTCTTGCCGGTTTCGATCGGGAATATTAACAATGGTAGTAGGGCGCTCACCGATCGGTTACAGGACTCACTCGTCCCGTTGTGCCTTGGGGCTAACTCTCAAGCCCCGCCAGCAGCCGTAAGGCAGCTTAGTGTATAGGCAGAATAACATGACCGACAAAGACAAGGGAGACTGGAATGGCCATTTCTGGCTTATTAGCCGTCATCAGCCAGCCATACCCAACCCCAGGCGCTGCGGCGCCCGAGCCTCGAAACTTGCGACCTTGTTGGGCAGAAGTCCAACGCTCTACCCACTGCGCCACGAGCTCGTTGTCTTGCCGGTTTCGATCGGGAATATTAACAATGGTAGTAGGGCGCTCACCGATCGGTTACAGGACTCACTCGTCCCGTTGTTCCTTGGGGCTAACTCTCAAGCCCCGCCAGCAGCCGTAAGGCAGCTTAGTGTATAGGCAGAATAACATGACCGACAAAGACAAGGGAGACTGGAATGGCCATTTCTGGCTTATTAGCCGTCATCAGCCAGCCATACCCAACCCCTAGGCGCTGCGGCTGCCCGAGCCTCGAACTCGCGACCTTGTTTGGGCAGAAGTCCAACGCTCTACCCACTGCGCCACGAGCTCGTTGTCTTGCCGGTTTCGATCGGGAATATTAACAATGGTAGTAGGGCGCTCACCGATCGGTTACAGGACTCACTCGTCCCGTTGTGCCTTGGGGCTAACTCTCAAGCCCCGCCAGCAGCCGTAAGGCAGCTTAGTGTATAGGCAAAATAACACGACCGACAAAGACAAGGGAGACTGGAATGGCCATTTCTGGCTTATTAGCCGTCATCAGCCAGCCATACCCAACCCTAGGCGCTGCGGCGCCCGAGCCTCGAACTCGCGACCTTGTTGGGCAGAAGTCCAACGCTCTACCCACTGCGCCTCGAGCTCGTTGTCTTGCCGGTTTCGATCGGGAATATTAACAATGGTAGTAGGGCGCTCACCGATCGGTTACAGGACTCACTCGTCCCGTTGTGCCTTGGGGCTAACTCTCAAGCCCCGCCAGCAGCCGTAAGGCAGCTTAGTGTATAGGCAGAATAAAACGACCGACAAAGACAAGGGAGACTGGAATGGCCATTTCTGGCTTATTAGCCGTCATCAGCCAGCCATACCCAAACCCCAGGCGCTGCGGCGCCCGCGCCTCGAACTCGCGACCTTGTTGGGCAGAAGTCCAACGCTCTACCCACTGCGCCACGAGCTCGTTGTCTTGCCGGTTTCGATCGGGAATATTAACAATGGTAGTAGGGCGCTCACCGATCGGTTACAGGACTCACTCGTCCCGTTGTGCCTTGGGGCTAACTCTCAAGCCCCGCCAGCAGCCGTAAGGCAGCTAAGTGTATAGGCAGAATAAACGCGACCGACAAAGACAAGGGAGACTGGAATGGCCATTTCTGGCTTATTAGCCGTCATCAGCCAGCCATACCCAACCCCAGGCGCTGCGGCGCCCGAGCCTCGAACTCGCGACCTTGTTGGGCAGAGGTCCAACGCTCTACCCACTGCGCCTCGAGCTCGTTGTCTTGCCGGTTTCGATCGGGAATATTAACAATGGTAGTAGGGCGCTCACCGATCGGTTACAGGACTCACTCGTCCCGTTGTGCCTTGGGGCTAACTCTCAAGCCCCGCCAGCAGCCGTAAGGCAGCTTAGTGTATAGGCAGAATAACATGACCGACAAAGACAAGGGAGACTGGAATGGCCATTTCTGGCTTATTAGCCGTCATCAGCCAGCCATACCCAACCCCAGGCGCTGCGGCGCCCGAGCCTCGAACTCGCGACCTTGTTGGGCAGAAGTCCAACGCTCTACCCACTGCGCCACGAGCTCGTTGTCTTGCCGGTTTCGATCGGGAATATTAACAATGGTAGTAGGGCGCTCACCGATCGGTTACAGGACTCACTCGTCCCGTTGTGCCTTGGGGCTAACTCTCAAGCCCCGCCAGCAGCCGTAAGGCAGCTTAGTGTATAGGCAGAATAACATGACCGACAAAGACAAGGGGAGACTGGAATGGCCATTTCTGGCTTATTAGCCGTCATCAGCCAGCCATACCCAACCCCAGGCGCTGCGGCGCCCGAGCCTCGAACTCGCGACCTTGTTGGGCAGAAGTCCAACGCTCTACCCACTGCGCCACGAGCTCGTTGTCTTGCCGGTTTCGATCGGGAATATTAACAATGGTAGTAGGGCGCTCACCGATCGGTTACAGGACTCACTCGTCCCGTTGTGCCTTGGGGCTAACTCTCAAGCCCCGCCAGCAGCCGTAAGGCAGCTTAGTGTATAGGCAGAATAACATGACCGACAAAGACAAGGGAGACTGGAATGGCCATTTCTGGCTTATTAGCCGTCATCAGCCAGCCATACCCAACCCCAGGCGCTGTCGGCGCCCGAGCCTCGAACTCGCGACCTTGTTGGGCAGAAGTCCAACGCTCTACCCACTGCGCCACGAGCTCGTTGTCTTGCCGGTTTCGATCGGGAATATTAACAATGGTAGTAGGGCGCTCACCGATCGGTTACAGGACTCACTCGTCCCGTTGTGCCTTGGGGCTAACTCTCAAGCCCCGCCAGCAGCCGTAAAGGCAGCTTAGTGTATAGGCAGAATAACATGACCGACAAAACGACAAGGGAGACTGGAATGGCCATTTCTGGCTTATTAGCCGTCATCAGCCAGCCATACACAACCCCAGGCGCTGCGTCGCCCGAGCCTCGAACTCGCGACCTTGTTGGGCAGAAGTCCAACGCTCTACCCACTGCGCCACGAGCTCGTTGTCTTGCCGGTTTCGATCGGGAATATTAACAATGGTAGTAGGGCGCTCACCGATCGGTTACAGGACTCACTCGTCCCGTTGTGCCTTGGGGCTAACTCTCAAGCCCGCCAGCAGCCGTAAGGCAGCTTAGTGTATAGGCAGAATAACATGACCGACAAAGACAAGGGAGACTGGAATGGCCATTTCTGGCTTATAAGCCGTCATCAGCCAGCCATACCCAACCCCAGGCGCTGCGGCGCCCGAGCCTCGAACTCGCGACCTTGTTGGGCAGAAGTCCAACGCTCTACCCACTGCGCCACGAGCTCGTTGTCTTGCCGGTTTCGATCGGGAATATTAACAATGGTAGTAGGGCGCTCACCGATCGGTTACAGGACTCACTCGTCCCGTTGTGCCTTGGGGCTAACTCTCAAGCCCCGCCAGCAGCCGTAAGGCAGCTTAGTGTATAGGCAGAATAACATGACCGACAAAGACAAGGGAGACTGGAATGGCCATTTCTGGCTTATTAGCCGTCATCAGCCAGCCATACCCAACCCCAGGCGCTGCGGCGCCCGAGCCTCGAACTCGCGACCTTGTTGGGCAGAAGTCCAACGCTCTACCCACTGCGCCACGAGCTCGTTGTCTTGCCGGTTTCGATCGGGAATATTAACAATGGTAGTAGGGCACTCACCGATCGGTTACAGGACTCACTCGTCCCGTTGTGCCTTGGGGCTAACTCTCAAGCGCCCCGCCAGCAGCCGTAAGGCAGCTAAGTGTATAGGCAGAAATAAACATGACCGACAAAGACAAGGGAGACTGGAATGGCCATTTCTGGCTTATTAGCCGTCATCAGCCAGCCATACCCAACCCCAGGCGCTGCGGCGCCCGAGCCTCGAACTCGCGACCTTGTTGGGCAGAAGTCCAACGCTCTACCCACTGCGCCACGAGCTCGTTGTCTTGCCGGTTTCGATCGGGAATATTAACAATGGTAGTAGGGCGCTCACCGATCGGTTACAGGACTCACTCGTCCCGTTGTGCCTTGGGGCTAACTCTCAAGCCCCGCCAGCAGCCGTAAGGCAGCTTAGTGTACAGGCAGAAAACATGACCGACAAAGACAAGGGAGACTGGAATGGCCATTTCTGGCTTATTAGCCGTCATCAGCCAGCCATACCCAACCCCAGGCGCTGCGGCGCCCGAGCCTCGAACTTGCGACCTTGTTGGGCAGAAGTCCAACGCTCTACCCACTGCGCCTCGAGCTCGTTGTCTTGCCGGTTTCGATCGGGAATATTGACATTGGTAGTAGGGCGCTCACCGATCGGTTACAGGACTCACTCGTCCCGTTGTGCCTTGGGGCTAACTCTCAAGCCCCGCCAGCAGCCGTAAGGCAGCTAAGTGTATAGGCAGAAATAACATGACCGACAAAGACAAGGGAGACTGGAATGGCCATTTCTGGCTTATTAGCCGTCATCAGCCAGCCATACCCAACCCCAGGCGCTGCGGCGCCCGAGCCTCGAACTCGCGACCTCCTTGGGCAGAAGTCCAACGCTCTACCCACTGCGCCACGAGCTCGTTGTCTTGCCGGTTTCGATCGGGAATATTAACAATGGTAGTAGGGCGCTCACCGATCGGTTACAGGACTCACTCGTCCCGTTGTGCCTTGGGGCTAACTCTCAAGGCCCCGCCAGCAGCCGTAAGGCAGCTAAGTGTATAGGCAGAATAACATGACCGACAAAAGACAAGGGAGCCTGGAATGGCCATTTCTGGCTTATAAAGCCGTCATCAGCCAGCCATACCCAACCCCAGGCGCTGCGGCGCCCGAGCCTCGAACTCGCGACCTTGTTGGGCAGAAGTCCAACGCTCTACCCACTGCGCCACGAGCTCGTTGTCTTGCCGGTTTCGATCGGGAATATTAACAATGGTAGTAGGGCGCTCACCGATCGGTTACAGGACTCACTCGTCCCGTTGTGCCTTTGGGCTAACTATCAAGGCCCACCAGCAGCCGTAAGGCAGCTTAGTGTATAGGCAGAATAACATGACCGACAAAGACAAAGAGGAGCCTGGGCTGGGAAGATAACAAAGGGCGCGAAATTATTGCAC
>WEDG01005434.1:0-35112 GCA_017591395.1 Schistocephalus solidus
CCTGTCCTGAACTTTAATCCCTTAATAAACTGCAGTTTTTTCTCCTAAAAACACTTAAAACAACAATCAGAAAATTTTTTCACTGTCTACGAGACCCTATACTGCATATATTTTTTTAACCTTGCCTGTAAACTGGAAATAAATAAATAAATAAATATACGTTGAACTAGAAAAGAAGCAGTAAAAATCTTCCACGTTTAAATTGGGGGTGAAGTTTGGTGAGCCGCCAATTTAAAAAGAAATCAAGGGGAAACTGCTTCTCTTAAAATTAAAACCTAGAGATGATGGGATTGGTACGGTGCAATGGATAGTATTGTGATGTTGCTGACAACGTATGAGGGTTCGGAACGCTTCTTGTCGGTTAAGAGATAAAAGAACTGTCAGAGCCACTGTTTATAACCACCATGAAGATGAGAGTGGAGGAAATCATCGAAGACAACAGCGTCAAAACGAGGAGTTTAAAGTAGAGGTCATGAGATTATCACGGATATGCGACTTTCCTGACTGCAAAGTCTACAAACAAGGTTACGAAAACATAGGTAATTGCCACGATCTTCATCAGATCCCGGAGACCATTGTCAAGGTTGCAGAATCGAAAAAAGTATCAAGGTTGTCAAGAGTTGGCACTGGTAATAAAAAGGAGGGGACGAAAAAGTGATTGCGAAGATTGACTCTGCAGAGGATGATGGAAACATTTTTTGAAACAAATATAATATCAAGGGAGCTGCCTCAAGTACCAGGAGGACTCTTTGCAAAATGCAAAATTTGCGAGTTTGGGAAGGAAACAGACAATAAGGACTTTATATCTTCCGCGGTTAAATGTTTGCGAAAGTTGGTTTTGAAAAACGCTAATGAAGGCGACAACATATTTTTAGAGAGAGAGAGAGAGCTACGCTTTATTTGAAAATAAATTTACAAAACTTTCAGCAAAAAAGGTCCTCCATTCACCGTGAAGAATCTTCCTTGAATGCGTCTCAAAATATCGAATAATTTGGATTTCCTTCAAAATGGTGCCAGCGTCGTGCGCTGATGACCTTATTTTTGATATTCGAATACAAAATAGGGTTAAAATTATACAAGAAGATTTACATGCAAATGGAGAGCAGGAAAGATGCCGGCTTAATTACAAAAGCCCGCCCACAGTGTGGAAGATTATTCCATAAAAATAAATAAATAAATTGTGTATTCAAGGCCCAGAGGGTCCCATCATTACAAAATTAGTATCGCGGTATAAATAAATACAAAGTGGATAATTGCTGCATTATGTGAGCAGTCATATGAACAGCAGTAATGAGTAGTATGGTAGGCATATCCGATTCAGAACGATTTGCCATTTTCAAAACAATAGTCAGCAATCTTTTGCATATACGTTGAACTAGAAAATAAGCAGTACATAACTCCTACGTTAAAATTGGGGGCGGAATTTTGTGAGAGACAATTTTAAAAAGAAAACTAGAAGAAACTCTTTCTCTTAAAATTAATAGCTAGAGTTGATGGGATTGGTATGATGCAATGGGATAGTACTGTGATGTTGCTGACAACGTATGAGGGTTCGGAACGCTCCTTGTCGGGTGAGAGATAAAGAGCAGTCAGAGCTACTGTTGATAACAACCATGGAGGTAAGAGAGGAGGAAAGCATCTAAGAAAACCGGTTGAAACGAAGAGTTTAAAGTAGAGGTCACGAGATCATCTTCGAGATGCGAACTTGCTGACTGCATAGTCCATAAACAAGGTCGCGAAAACATAAGTACTCGCCACAATCATCATCCGATCCCGGAGACCACCTTCAGGGTTGCAAAATCGAAGAAAAGGTATCAAAGGTGGTCAAGAGTTTGCGATGCTAGATAAAAGAGAGGAGACAAAAAAGTGATTGCGAAGATTGACTCTGCAGAGGATGCTGGAAACATTTTTAGAAACAAATATAATATCAAGGGAGCTGCCTCAAGTACCAGGAGGACCCTTTGCAAAATTCAAAATGTGCGAGTTTGGGAAGGAAACAGACAATAAGGTCTTTATATCTTCCGCAGATAATAGTTTGCGTAAGTTGGTTTTGAAAATAGCTAAAGTAGATGACAACATATTTTTAGAGAGTTCGAGAGAGAGAGAGAGAGCTACGCTTTATTTGAAAGTAAAATTCCAAAAAAATCAGCAAAATGTCCTTTATTCACCGTGAAGAATCGTCCTTGAATGCGTCTCAAAATATCGATCAATTTGGACTTCCTTCAAAATGCTGCTAGCTTCGTGCGCTGATGACCTCATTTTTGATATTCGAAAAAACCAATAGGGTTAAAATTATGCAAGAGGATTCACATGCGAATGGAGAGCAGAAAAGATGGCGGTTCAATTTCAAAAGCCTGCCCACCGTGGGGAAGATTATTCCATATAAATAAAATAAACTGTGTATTCTAGGCCTAGACTGCCCCATCATTTCTAACTATGTATCGCGGTTTAAATAAATACAAAGTGTATAATTGGTGCATTATATGAATAGCAATATGAACAGCAAAAATGAGTAGTATGGTAGGCATATCCGATTCAGAACGATTTGCTATTTTTAAAACAATAGGCAGCAATCTTTTGCATATACCTTTAACTAGAAAATAAGCAGTAAATAACTGCTACGTCTTAATTGCGGGTGGAGTTTGGCAAGCAGCGGAGTGAGAACGTTAATTCATGGGAAATTAGCGCTAGAGTTAACGCGAAACAGGAAGCAGCGACCGGCTTCGAGTCTTCTGACCAAGATAAATTCAATGTTTAACTAACTGGCATCTATCCGTACAAGAGATACTAGATCCAGGAAGAGAAAAAGTCTTCGTTTAAAAACCCTCTGACCTTTTTGAAATCTTACTGCGGTCAGAGGCCTTCATCAGCCCAAAGAGGGAAGTTTTGTTTTCACCCAACGAGTGGCACGAGCTTTGGAACTCCTTTACCAAGTGAGACGGTTACCTCTGACAGCATTTCTGATTTTAAAAGTAGGCTTGATGACATAATATTTGACAAAAGACGACTCTCACAACATGATTACTTAAAAACCAGCCTTTTAATATCTTTCGGTTTCTAATTTCTTCCACAATGTTTCGGCCTTAGCTGTGAACACGCATTAGAAGTTATGTAATTCCTTGACTCAAACATTTTTAAATGTTCACCAATTTTTTATATTGACTGTACACATGCAATGATAGTTTTACACTCACAGTTCAACCGTCGATTTCGACGAGGTCCTCCGTATGCTTCACACCAGGTGGTGCAGGGACGGTGACTTGCACGTGAATTAGTTTTAAGTGATAGTAGCCTTGCGCTGCAGCTACCGCACTCTATCCTCCGCCCCCACATGAGCCCGGTGTCAAGACAGGGTCAAGAAGACCGGAGATGGGAGAGGGCGCAGGTGGCTGGCGCTGGCGGAGCCGCCCTGGGTGAACCACCACACCTGACTTGGATCCCACTGAGTGGGAGTGCCATAAAGGCCACATTAAAAAGGAGCCATTGCGCCTTACTCTCAGTCCGCCAGTCAGCCACTCCACACAAAACACACATTGGGCTGACCACGCGCTCCGAGTTATCCCGTCAGTTGGCAACCTTCCAAGCAGCGGCTTTTAACGCACCGTGATAGTTTCAAGCGTGGCAGATTGTTTATAGTGAGGAAAATGCGCTGTGCTGTTGACCTCACTCTCTCCCCCACCCCTACAATCAGACCACCATCCGAACAGTCAGTTGTCTGATGTGGGAGTTGGCGCATTGGCTGACGGGTCGGCGTACCCGTCTTCGCGCGCCACAGCACGACCTGGCCCCCATAACGCACAAACCAGGATTAACTTACTCAGGGGATATGGAGGAGCCATCGCCGTCCGACTCCTAGTCCACTAGTCTGCCACTCGACACATACAGCACATACACTGGGCCGACGGTGTACTGCTGAGATGCCGGATTCCTGTGCAACAATTGCAACAAGAACTACTACCCAACATGGTAACGCTCTTACTATACATGTGCGGCTGGAAGTTGAGTGGTCGGATACAATAACGCCACCACGAAAGCATTCGACCTTTTGTCCAAACAGCAAATCCAATCTTGTAGAGATGGGTATTGTCGGTTACCAGGAGCAAGCTATGCATAGCAGGTTCTTACCTGAAAATTGCACTGAAATAGAAAAAAACTTACGTAAAAGAAAAGGAGGGTAAGCCGATGCTTCTAATCTCAAGGTCCTCTTGATAGTTAAATTACCTTGACACAGAAACCGTACCCACTCCGGAACCGTGCCAATTGCCAAGGAGGAAACTCAACTTGCCCATAGAAGCGTGCACTTCACTTATAGCTACATGCACAGAAAGAAGTCCAATTAGGCACTTACGGTTGAAAAGTTAGCCGGATATCAGCGTCAAGAAGCCATGCATGAAATCAGACGTTAAGAAACACTTGGCATTCTCGTTACATAAGGTAGTATCGGAGCCGAGCTCGAACCCAGTAAACAGAAGACACTGGGTACAAAGGTTGACCAGGCTCAGAATTTTCCTCCTACACGTGCTTATCCACATCCCCAAATAAGAGTTAAAGCACTGCGACAGTCGCATTTGGAAGAAGTCAGCACAGTTTATGTCTCGGCTTCAGGTATCAAGTTAACATGTCAAATGGGTGTGTCTGTCAACCTACTCAAATGGTTGGCTGACTTTCTCACAGACAGGCACCAGCGTGTTTGTATTGGAGATGCCAAGTCTCACCTGGAAACCGTTCACAGTGGAGTTCCGCAGGGCAGCGTTCTGGGTCCCATTTTGTTTCTGATATACGTGAACGACTGCTTGGATTGTCTGACATGCGAGAAGGTAATGTTCGCTGACGATCTGAAGTTATGGAACTCGATTGAAAAACCGGAGGATGCGCAGAAATTACAACAAAACTTAGATCGCTTGCAAACATGGTGTGATGAGTGGCTGATGAACCTTAATCTTAACAAATGCCAAATAATCCGACTGCGGTTAAGTTCCAGAAGGATGATTAGGTTTGAATACCAGTACTTCATCAGTGGTCACCAACTCCAGGAGGTAAATATTCTACAGGACTTGGGTATATGGATAAAACCAACTCTCAAACCATCGCCGCACTGTGCGAATATCGCAAAAAAAGCTATATGTATTTTTATTTTATTTATTTATTGCCAGTTTACAGGCAAGGTCAAATAAAATATACAGCAGAGGGTCAAGCTGACAGTGAAAAAAACTCCTGATCGTTGTTTCAGGTGTTTTCAGGAGAAAAAAACTGCAGCTTATTGAGTAATTAAAGTTCTGGACAGGGACGCGTTAACACAGGTGCCCGGTGAAAAACCTCTCCATTCAGTGTTATGGATCCGATATTCTGCACCAGCAGGTAATTCGGCGAGCGGGTGTTCACTGTCGACTGAGAAATAAGCCGATTGAGGTCTGCAGAGCCAGTAATTTTTTCCCTCAGCATGAAGACCGTCACAGGATTCAGAGTCCGTGAACGCCATCAGAACCGAAGAGAGCTTCAACAGAGTCAGCACCCAAAAAGTTTTGGAAGGTGTCCTGAATGTAGAAAAACTAGTGACAGTTCGCGTAAACAAGGGATAGCTTTGCAGAATTTTGATACCTCTAGGTAACTTATTCCAGATTGCTATAGCGTTTACCGATAAAAAAACTGTCGGTATCTAACTGTGCGTGCCAAAGGAAGAAATAAAAATACATCTCGATGACTGGTGCGCCGAGAGTGGTCGGGGTGCCTCAGAGATGTAAGGGGGTTAAATGTACGACTGTTTAGTAGTTTAAACAGTAAAAATAGTCCCTTCTGTAATCTACGAAGCCATAGCGGGTCAAGGCTTGTAAGTTCACAGCGTTGGTGATAGGACAAGTTTCGGTGATCTGAATAGAAAACTCTTTTTGTAAAGAAGTGCTGGACTGATTCTATCTTCTTTCGTTCACTAGCGTGCAGAAGACTAAATAGAAACGAGCAGTATTCCAGACTAGGACCTGACATACATTTTATAGAGGCTGATTCTAATTTTGACGGTTTATAAATTTCTGAGAATAAACCCAGTAGTTTGGCGTGCTTTCGAGACAATCAGGGCGCAGAGCTCTGACGGATTAAGACTACTAGAATATGATATGCCCAGATCCTCTATAAGTCGGGGCACGTTTAGATCGTGACCGTCTATGCTTAGGTGGGGCTGATGGTTGTCGCCAATAACCCTAACGGAGCACTTTTGCCAAAAAAAGTGAGAGGCGCCATGTGCGACACCACTGAGCGAAGACCTGAAGATCCGTTTTTAAGAGCTCAAGCACGATGTTGCGATCAATTGGTTTATATCGATAGGCAACTTTTAAATCGTCAGCGTACAGAAAAGGCCTACCATACTGAAAACAATCAGGAACATCGTTGACAAAGAGGCAAAATAGAAGCGGGCCGAGCACGCTGCCCTGAATAACTCCGCTCCTCACATGCGTGGGGTTGGAGATAACATCAGAAATGTTAACCCGTTGTGCGCGAGCATTCAAATAGGAAAATATTAAGTTCAGAAGCTTGTTACCTATGCCGAAGGAGGCAAGTTTCAGCAGTAGGAGATCATGGTCAACACGATCAAAAGCCTTAGTGAAATCGAAGTAATCGGTGTAAATTGCAAAACCGCTGTCTCTAGATTGTAGCACATGATCGAAGAACGAGAGCTGGCAAGTGTCACAGGACCTTTTTTCGAGAAAACCATGCTGAGCCGCATTATATAGGTTATTTTCTCTTAGGTGACACTTCATCTTGTCTTTGATCAAGGTCTAGAAGATCTTCGAGACTGCTTCTACTGTATTTACTGGTCTAAAGTCGTCAAATGACGTAGGTCGGCCGTGTTTCGGGAATAGGCAGTATGTGCGATTCCTTCCATAAAGTAGGGAAAGTTTCACTTTCAAGAGCAAGATTAAATATCTTAAACAGAAGGGACGGAAATTTATCGTTTGCATCCGCCTTTAGAACGCTAACCGGGACGCCATCTTGTCCTGGACTGTAAGATTGACGAAAACGCCGAATGGCTACGGTCACGTCCCAGGGGGTAAAAGTTATGGTTTCGAGGACGTTACCGGTCCAAACCCGGATGTTAGGAAAGAGGGCGACAGTATGTTCACTAAACATTCTAGACAAGAAAGCATTGAAGCCATCAGCAGTCAACTTAGCGTCAGCTATTGGGTTTCCTAAAACATCTCGAAGTACGGGGTGCTGCGTTTTTCTCTGCGTTTTTAGTGTGCGCGAAAAAAGCTTCCCAACATTTAACGAAGGGCTTTCGGCAAAGGTTACCTCATCGGCTTGTCGTTTTTCGTCAGACAGCCTCTTAGCCTCTTCAAAGATTTTCTGGATCACAGGCAGGACGGAGGTGTCGTTTTGTAGATGAAAACGACGGGAGAGTCTACGCAGTCTACGGCGGAATGATAAAGGGAGGTAGACTTCATCCTTGACATTAATTATTTTCTCATGGGGAATAAAACGAGAAATGAGTGGACATAGAACTTTGTAAAAAGTATCAGTACAAACATTCACATCCGAACATACAAAGAAGTTAGTCCAGTCGTGGGAATTTAGGGGTGTTAGCAATTCCCTCATATTTGCTGATCTGAAATCACGAAAAAAGCTATATTTTTTGGAAAACGTTTCAGCAGCTTCTAGTTCTAATGTAGAAAGAACTATAGTATAATCAGAATTCCCAAGTGGATCTAAAGATGACACTGACGATGGCTGACAACCTCTACAAAAAATAAGATCAAATATGTTTGATCCTCGGGTAGGAAAATCAACTACCTGGTCCCACATGCCTATATCTATGGCCTCAAGTAGGTCTTCGAACTTTGCAGGACCGGAAGTTGGAAACCAGTGAACTTCAGGAAGATTGAAGTCACCTGCAATCAAGCAGTACTTCAGATTTAAGTCAGCTGCAGCGTGAAATGCCAGCGAGAGACAAAGATCGTAATCCTCGCTGGCATTGGGTGGGCGATAGACACTACCAACGAGTAAAGAGTAGTTATCTTTTAGATCTACTCGGAGCCAACAGCTCTCCTCTACCGCGGTAAATTGGCGATAGTCCAATGGAAAAAATGTAAGTGCTTGCCTAACATAGATACAGCTTCCTCCGCCACGGCCCTCGTGTCGATCCTTCCGAATGTAAGCGTAGCCTAGAATAGAGAGTTCCGAGTCGGATACACAGGGTGTTGCCCATGTCTCTGTAACTATTACAATGTCCGGGCGGTGGATGAAAACCAAAGTCTGGAGCAAAGGCATCTTATTAAGCAGAGATCTGGCATTGAGGACGATTAGTTTAAGCGGGCACGTTTTTGGTTTCTGAAACGGGACAATTAGGCTGTCAGGGTGACTGCCTTCGGCCAGAGAAATGCTCTTTTCACTTGAACTATCTGTCCATCCCTTATTTTGAGATTCGCCTCGCCATTGGTCTTTCGTGTTTTCAGTTCTATTATTAGCTGTCGCATTTTCATTCGCTCTTTTAACCCATATTTCGGTTGAAAAAACACTTAAGAATGCGGACCCCGCAGGGTTGATTCTCTCTGTAGCAGGAGCTGTGCCTGCGCTTCGTTTTCCAAGATGATTTTAAGAGGTCTTGGTCGAGGATTTGAATCGGGTGTAGACAGAGCCTGACCTATTCTATATGCCTTGAGAATATGAATGGACTCGCCGTCCGTCAGCAGCTTTTTTGCATACCATTGAAGGAGTTCCAAGTCATGTTTAACTCGCTCCTTTGGAATAATTGAAGCTGACTCAGGGACACCTTTAATGACTACATTCTGTTTTCGACTCAATCGAGGGCCCATTTGTAACTCAGATCTTTCAGCTGAGTGAGTACTGGTAACCAGCTCACTTTGCCTGATAGGTCCAGATGAGCCGGATTTTGGGCAGGCTTGAGCCAAGTCTCTGCACGACTTGTTCTTCTTAGACCTTTTCTTCTTTGTCTTTACAAACTCGCCAAACTCTTCAACATCGCATGTTGGTGCAACGTTTACCAGTGATGTAGCGATGGGCGGTAAAGCCAGATTAGTGCTGATGCTACCCGAACTAAGTACCGGTAGAGTGGCGCAAGAACTAGATGGGGCTCCCTTCGGAAGTAGCGAAATTCCTCTGGTTTACCGGGTCCAGCAGTCGCGATATGTTTAAGTTGACTTTTATGTAAGCTTGAAGAAGCTATAAATGAATACGAATTTTGCTTTGTTGTAGGTTTATTACGAACAGGAGCTTTTTTAGCAGTTGGGCAAGATATAGATTTTTTTAAGTTATCTATTTCTTGTCTTAGATTCCTTGTTTACTGCTCCATCCCTGAGAATTTCTGCTGGAGGCTGAAACACCCCATACATGTTTCGTCTTCGTAAGCTACATTAGTTAAGCTTACTGCACTTTTACCCCGTTTAGCGGGAGGTGAACAAATAGCAGAATAACGATAGTTAAAATTGTTTTCTGCTTGCCCATTAACTTGCTTAACAAGATCCCCTGCCAATACGGCCGAGTGGGTAGAGGCCCCGAGAGACGGTCCCAAGCAGCTTGGTCGTGGACCAATTTTTTGTAACAATACACTTATGGAACTTGAGTTTTGCATGTTATAATTGCCACAAAATTAACAGAGAGTCAGCTGAGTTTTCAACAATAAGAATTTGAAAATATAAGGACTCAGCCTTTGGTTTGAGTCCCTTCCGCGATTGAGAGCAGATGCAGGGATCACACAGCCGGCGTGAGTTTCAGAAAGCAGCAAAGATCGAGGGTCCAAGTTGCAATTTACAAACTCAGAGGAATATAAAGACAATTCTTTAATAGCTTTTCCAACACTGTGTCTTCTACACTGAGGTAGAGACTAAAAACTCGTAGGCTCGAGGTACTTTAAATTCGTATCTTAGGCACAATCAGGAGGTCCTTCGTTAATTTTGACGGAGAGCTTTTTGGGCGCGTGTTTGGAACATTTATCCGGCCGGTGTTGGAATATTGCGTTCAGGCGTGGCGCCCTTGGACGAAACATGACTACGCTCTGCTGGAGAAAGTTCAACGGAGGGCAACGAAACTAGTCAGCGGATTGGAATGCCTACCCTATGAAGGCTGCCTATGAAGACTTAAAATTTTTCCTCTCTCTCTTATAGGCAATACAGACGGGGTATGATCTTTGTCTTCAAACTGGTCAGAGGAGTTGATTGTGCTCTTCAGATGACCAACTTTTTTGAATTGGCAAACATGAAAAGTCTTCGAGCACACCCATACAAACTGAAAAGAAAACACGCCAAACTTGAAGTGCGGGCCAACTTCTTTTCCCAACGGGTGATTGAAGAATGGAACAAACTGCCAGCTTCGGTTGTTCAGGCTGAAAGCGTTGAAATGTTTAAAAGAAGACTTGATGCATTTTTACTTGATGGACATATATTCAGTCGACAGCAATGATCGATATGCTGAAACGACTATCGCAATGTAACATTTGCTTGTTTTGTTAGCGTCTATCTGTAAATAGGGTTTTCAAAGGCTCTGCCTATTTTCCTTATATATACTGAATTATACTGAATTATTGAAGTGGTAACGGAGTTCAAATTATCCAAGATGGAGAACAAATAATTGGTGATTCCTATGCACACGACCTTGACCTTGAGGGAACAGATATAAATTATAATAGTAGCCTAAACATAAGTCCTTGATTATAGAACATTCAGCCATAGGAGTGCATTGAAAAACAACTGGCTACGAGGACGAATCTTGCGTTGGATGTTCTTATATTTTACTAAGAATTCAAAAAACTGGAAAATGAGCTTGCAGACTTAAGGAAGCTCTTGCAAGATAACATTACTCGACGAAATACGCTAAGCAATATTCCAGTTAAAAAGGCAGTGACTAAAGCACCAAAAGTATCAAGAACTACAATATGTTACAGCTCATAATGTTCGGACGCGAATACCCATAACGACCGGATACCGGGAACACAGTCTCTGAATCCTACGGACGACGACCAGAGCAAACCACAAATCTCATCCTGCTATCTTGGGTGTTCTAAAGAGCCCGTAGTTGAATCCGAAGAAACAAACGCGTGGCAAGCTTCAATGGGGAAACACCACAACAGGAGGACAAAAATCACAATCAACTCTGATGGATTCATTGAAGCCTTCAGATGAGAGCACGGTCAGAGGTAGACTAAATCCCAACGAGAGCTCTGTAAACCGTTCTCGTGCCCCTAAGGAGAACTTAGGAGGAAGCGAAAATTCCAAGCACCAGGATTGACAACAGTGTTTAGTTATTCAGGGTTTGCACGAGTCAACTGCAGTCCGACCAGAAGACCGGGTCGCCGAAGACCTTGCTTCGTTTAATGGCCTCCTAAACCAGTTGCTCCCACCGGGCGTGGAAGTAAAAGTTATTAAAGCATTCCGGATCGGCAAAAAGTCTGAAGACAGCCTAGGAACGCCGCGACCGCGACCTCTGAAAATAATGCTAGAGAGCAAAGACCAAATCAAGGCGATCCTATCCACAAAACTAACCTCCGTCACTCGCATAAAGAGGTTTTTTTCAACCGGACTACTCCCCTGCGGAAAGGTTGAAACGCTAGGAACTTGTCTTGGAACTACAATCAAGACTGAAGGCTGGCAAACACAATCTGGCTATTTTCAAGGGGAAGGTAGTTTAAAAGAATACGAATTTTCAATTGAACCAACCGATTGTTCTGAGGACAACGGCAGCCACCTCACTAACGCCAAAACCATCAGGGAACCAATTGCCCAAAGAGATGTCAGAACTGATTCCGTAACACCCAGCGTTCTCACTAAAGAAACCAGAGTTACCGAAAATCATCAAGAAACGGAAAAGACATATGACCTTGACGTTAGAGGAGACACAGTTGGGCCCATAAAATTGACAAACGCAACAGGAAATTTGGTCGGCGCGAAATTGAAGTGCTTGTATACAAATACACAAAGCCTTTTATCAAAACTTGATGAGTTAAAAATTTGCCTTGCCGAAGTATCTCCGGATGTGATAGCAGTAACCGAAACCTGGCTGTCGGGCAGTATTCGAGATAGCGAAATAACATTGTCTGGATACCAAATATATCGGAGGGACAGAGAAAACCGACACGGTGGTGGAATAATTGTGTATGTGAAAGACATGCTAATAGTGTCTGACAAGACGAGCAAGTTTGCGTGCAGCACGGAAGCCATATGGTTGAATATCAAGGCTCTTGGCTCTCAATGTCTAGATGTCCTCATTGTCTATCGGCCACCTAGGATAGACCGAGTCGCGGACACCCACTTGTTGGAACAATTAGAAAATTTCTCCAGTCGACCTAATGTCATGATTATGGGTGACTTCAACGCACCAGGAATTAACTGGAGCACTGTTCAATCATCATGCCCGAAATCGACTTTTGATTATGTTTTTCTGCAAAAGACCTTGAAGGCACTTCTCACACAACATGTCCCTTTCCCCACCAGAACACGTGAAGGACAAAGGGCTAACTGTCTTGACCTGGTTTTCACGAAAACATCAGGCAGCATTGACGAGATTATTTCAATGCCTCCGCTCGGTCGTAGTGATCATGTGGTGCTTATGTGGGACTACTACTTATTCTCCGTTGCGCCTGTTATAGAGGAAAAACGGCGTAACGTTTGGCGAGGAAACTTTCATCAGATGCGAGCAGATTTAACAGACATCAACTGGACCTCAATGTTTTCGAGCACCGTGAACGAAGATTGGGAGTCCTTCCGAAATGTTCTTCTGCAACTTATGGACAACCACTGCCCGCTAACGACTGTCCATCACAGCAAGCGTCCTGGGTGACTAGACAGCAACTTAAAAAGGGAAATAAACAGGAAGCACAAGTTGTGGCGAAAATATTGCGAGTCTAATCAAGTCGCCTATTTAATAAGTATAAAGCGCAGAGAAACAAAATGAGAAGCCTTATTCTTACAACGCGAAGAGAATTTGAGAAGACTTTGCTGCAAAAGGCAACGCAGAATCCAAAGTTAGTCTACAGTTACCTCCGTAGATGTACAAGGAATAAACATCAAATACCGCTGATTAAGACTGCCGTGGGCGTCGAAATTTCTGAAAACAGAAAAAAAAAACTGAGTACTTTTCACAGTTCTACCGCTCAGTCTTCACAAACGAGGCAAGGTTCCTTCGTCCCTCAGTGGATAACCCGCCGACTGCAAGCATTAGCCACATAGTATTCTCAGAATTTCTGATCCAAAAGGAATAAAAGAACTAAAAGAGTCGAAATCCCCAGGACCAGACGAGCTTCCACCCAAGCTTCTGAAAGAACTCGCCAATGAACTTTCCGCACCTCTGTCAGTGCTCTTTCAAAAGTCCTTTGACTCCGGAACACTTCCTTTCGATTGGAAGCTGGCACATAAAAACTCCCTTGTACAAAAGCGGTAGCCGGGCGTCAGTGACAAACTACAGGCCCATAAGCTTGACATGCATCCTTGGCAAGATTATGGAAAGGATCATCAAGAGCGAATTGGTGAAATTCCTAGAGACTCATAATTTTTTATCAAGCTGTCAACACGGGTTCAGAAAAGGAAGATCATGCACAACGAATTTGCTGTATTCGCTCCAGAGGTGGATCCAAGCAATTGAAGATAGACACGTGGTTCATATTGCCTTCATTGACTTTCAAAAGGCCTTCGATACTGTGCCGCACGAGAGCCTGCTGTACAAGCTAGAAACAATTGGAATCAGAGGTAACCTCCTCAAGTGGATTGAAAACTTCCTCGTGGGTCGGCGCCAGGTTGTGTGCATCGGCCAAGAGAGGTCAAGTTCTGCTGCCGTCGAGAGTGGGGTTCCTCAGGGCTCAGTACTAGGGCCAATACTGTTTTTAATATACGTAAACGATTGTGTCAGGAATCTCGACTGCGAAGAAGCAATGTTTGCCGATGACATTAAAATCTGGAATGTAATCCAGAGCCCTGCTGACGAAGATAAACTGCAGATCAACCTAACTCGGTTGGAGGAGTGGTCGAATCATTGGCTTTTGTGGTTCAACGTCGATAAGTGTACAAAACTTCGCTTAGGCAACCCATCTGGATCTGCTGAAAGTAGAAGTTACTTTCTCAACGGTGAAGCCTTAAAAGACGTGGAAACCCAAAGGACCTTGGTGTGCTGACGACCACCACCTTAAAACCATCGTCTCACTGCTTGAAAGTGGCGAAGAGCGCAATTTCGGTGTTACATGCCATCAGACGAGCCTTTTTGGATTTCGATGAATATCTTTTCGCTAAGACTTTTGGAACATTCATCAGGCCGCATTTGGAATATGCTATGCACGCCTGGAAACCCTGGACAGTTTAAGATCAGAACTGCCTCGAAAGAGTACAGAATAAAGCCACCAAAATGGTTAGAAGTCAAAGCTCCTTGCCATATCCAACCCGCCTAATGAATCTTAATCTGTTCTTTTTTGAGTTATAGGCAAATGCGTGGTGATCTCCTGCAGACATTCCACATTGTGAAGGGATTGGATTGTTGCCTGGAATTCTCGGACTTCTTTGAATTTGCCACCACGACCCATCTCCGAGGTCACCCATTGAAACTGCGTGTCCAGCAGGCGAGACTGGATGTGCGCAAGTTCTCCTTCTCTGTCAGAGTGGTTAAACCATGGAATGCCCTCCCTGAAGACGTTGTGATGTCACCATCGCTGGAAAGCTTTAAAAGGAACCTTGACAGTTTTATGTTCCGCAACGAGCCTGAGCGATGAGGAATTTATCTTAACCCTCGAGATTCGTGCACCACTTGTCATATTTTATGACCGCCTTTGTACCTTTGCAACCCACATGGTTTCTCTGTATACCGCACTTAATTTAACGTTACAAATAGGGTACTCAAAGGCCCATGCCTATTTCCCTCAATAAATTGATTTGAATTGAACTGGTTGTTTTAGTAGGTCAAGCCCAAAGTACATGTAACGAACTTAGAAGGTGAAAATGTCATGTGCCAAGCTGAGTTTCACGCGGAGAGAGCAGAAAAGTCTGCATGGATTTCTTCAAAGCATCATCGGGCCAAACATTTAGAGAAAACGTATACGCCTCTAAGATCGTCCGTATAAATAAAAGACAGAGAGTGTTTAACTGCGGATTAAATATAATAAATGTTAACCAAAAACAAAGGAGGATCTAGCATGGTGCCTTAAAGGACACCGCTTAGAACAGGTGTCTCAGCTGAACATAAGGACCCAACTAAGACCATTTGTTTACGATATGTTAGATATAACGTAATGAATTCGGTATAATTCAGTATATATAAAGGGAGATAGGCAGAGCCTTTGAAAACCCTATTAACAGATAGACGTTAGCAAAATATACAAATTTACATAGTAAAAGTGGTGCGTCAGGTTTTAGCGCACAGGTCGACTTTTGAAAGCTAAGTGAAATCTCAAATCTTGAACGTATCTTTTTATTTTCTCTTCAAAATTTCGGTGTGCATAGGAACCACCGATATTATTTGTTCTCCAACTTGGACAATTTGAAAGTCGTTACCACTTCACTAGGACTGTTCCAGACAATATCGTTTCAACTGCACGTACGTACCTGCTTCCTGCACATCTCGAATTTTCGTCGTGCCAAAATTCCTCATAAAACGGCATCAAATTGGAATTTGTTTTTCATCTTATTCAAATTGACTACGCAGCCTCTGCACCAAAAAAACTGACAGCCACTTTGGGAACCAAACGTGTACAATCTCGTGAAGATCTGAAGTTATCCAGGACCTTCGACATCTCCGAACGGCTGAGTCATTCTTGCATATTTTGCGTACCATTTCCAGTTTTTTAAAAGCGTTTTTGAATAAGTAGGCGCATTTTTTGCTCATATTGCGGTAAATACTCGCAATACATCGTTTTTGCCAGCTATCATGGAAGTCAAAAATATACCCTTCGGGAATCGTGCAAAATACGTGGTACCGCTGAGGATCGAACCAAGGCACCAATGCGCGAGGAACGAGGGTGATACCACTGAGCTATCGCCCCACGACGAACTCGCTGATTTAAATTTAAATTAGGACATAAACACTAATCATAATACGAATGACCTCAATTCCAGTCATGTTTCGTTAAAGTCACCTCCCGCCAAACGGGCCAAGAGTTTGATAAGTTTTTTGGATGTCAATTACGAGGACAAAGCGTGTGCGATATGCTTTAAACTTCTTCAAAAAATTTCTGAGATTGAAAAGGATATGAAAAGGCGGAAGATGGAGATAGAGAATTTGAAGAAACCTCCTCACATTTTACCCGAGCACAAACAGTCCCTAACGGGGGAACAAGAGAGAGGCAAACGCACATACGCATGCACAGCTTCCGTAGCCATCACATCCAACAAGGATGATGACGCTTCATCCACGAAGTTTGGCTTAGCCGTTTATAGTCTCCAGAAAGGAAAGAGGGCAACCGGCAGGGATCCTAGGAAATGAAAAAATGAGTCTCGGAAGACAAAGGTAATACGTCATCCAAAAATGTAAGTCCCAGAAGCCCAGCGTGGAACAAAAATCACTCGCATGTTGAAGTGCCAGCATCCACGAGAAACGCCACCTCTGTGATCTCCCACCCTAGCGTGACCGGGCAAATAAGGACCTCGCCCATAAATCGATAGCGTACTACGGGGTGTCCCAGAATCCACGTCCTGCATTCCGAAGGAACGAGTAACACACGATCTAGATCTTCTTCATGAATATGCCAGTGCAGTCCTAAAGAAAGGGGAAATTTACACCGTGCAAAAAGCTTTCTGCCTAGGCAAAGCAGACCCCAGCCGCGACATAAAAATATCCCCAAGGCTCCTATAAATTATTTAAGAAAACGAAACCCAGGCAGCACTTCTGTAAGAAGGAAGAATGACCTTACAGGGATCGCACAAACAAGTGTTTTTTCAGCCGGACTACTAGCCGAGGAAACGGCTGAAAATCAAAGGTTGTCAAATAGTCCAGATAAATGTGTCCTTCCTATGGCCAAAACCTGTAACAATGAAGGCTGGGTCTCCCCGATGAATCGATCATTGAAAGTAATCTCCGCAAATGTACAAAGCCTGTTCAACAACCTGGACGACCATAGAAATGTTGTGGATGAAATTAAACCAGACGTTGTGGCTTTCACTGAAACGTGGCTTACTGCAGACATAACTGATTCTGAAATATCACTCAGAGGATATCAGCACTTCAGGAGATATAGACCATGTTGAGGAGGAGGAGTCATAGTTTATGTCACTCGCAAGCTGCCTGCTATTGCTGACAAACAAATTCCATTACGCGATGTGGAAGTCTTCAGCATTACTATATCTGCTAAATATTGTAGACCACTGACGATATCGGTTGTGTACCATTCACCTTATCAAACTTCCGATCAGGATCTTATTCTCATAACGGAACTCTAAAAATCCAGCGAGAAGAAGATGTCCTCATTGTTGGGGATTTTAATGCTCCTGGTATTGACTGGAAAACATGGACTGCGCAGGGAATGCCAGATAACTTCAACCACAAACTACTACAATGGGCAATAGACAAACTTATTTGTCAGTAAGTCACCTTTGGAACACGGATGAGATAAGGACAACAGTCAAACTGTCTTAAACTGATTTTTACCCGAGAAGAGAAAAAGGTGCTAGACCTACAGGATCGACTGCTATTAGCGTCAATTGATCACATAACGCTATGCTTCGAGTACTCACTGTTTTCAAAACCAAATTTACCTGATACTTGGGAATGAAACATTTGGAAGGGGGGACTTCTCACTTATGAGAAGACAAATGTCAGAGATATCCTGGGGAACAGACCTACATGGTGGAACCAATAAAGATTGGGCGACATGGAGCTCGCTTATGAAAAGGATTGTTTACCTCAACTGTCCTCTCAGGAGAAAGACAACCACAAACCACCCAAAGTGGATAAACTCAAACTTGCAGGCCTCTTTCAAAAAGAGAAATCGCTTCTGGAGGCGTTACAGACAACCGTCTCCGATGCTCACTTACGGGAATAAAAGCAGCAACGCAAAGTTGCTGTGTGAGGCTACTAAGCTGCGGAGGAAGATCAAACTAAACATATTGCAAAAATCGTTGGAACATCCCAAAATGCTATATGGCTACATACGGAGTACAAAGAGAATCCAGCAAATGAGTCCTGCCCTTAGGTCTGCAGATGGAAAAGTGGAGACCGACGACCAGGTTAAAGCATCCCTTTTTTCTAAATTCTTTCAGACCGTCTTCACCCGCGAGCCTAATAATTTTGCTGCTATTCCAGAAGTTTGTCAACCAATGTGTACCCCTCCTTTCCCTTCCTCTTCCACCTCCTCCTCATCCACAACAGAGGAGCTAAACTTTTCACCGACCATAGCTAGAACCGAATTACTCCGTATAAAGCCTACCAAGTCACCTGGGCCGGATATAATTCCTGCATTAGCACTTCGAGAACTTGCTGATGGACTGTGTTTACCGCTGTCCATCATATTCCAAAAGTCCTTTGAAAAAAACAAACTCACGGAAGAAGGAAAGTGTGCATTCATATCCCCGATCTATAAAGGAGGTTCACAACTGGACTGTAAAAATTACCGCCCTGTCAGTTTAACTTGCATAGCGTGTAAAATAATGGAGCGTATTATCAAGAAGTATTTAATGCGCTATCTGGAAAACAACCAAATCCTATGCGATGTCCAACACGGCTTCCGTCCAGGACGTTCCTGCCTCACGAGTGCCCTTCGGTCGCACGAGAAATGGACAAAGGCCACAGATAAGGGTCATCCAGTAGATGTTATATTTTTTGACTTCAAGAAGGCCGTTGATAGTGTACCATACGGGCTTCTTTTACAGAAGATTTAAAACGTTGGAATTCGCAGGAAACTCTTCAATTGGATTAAGAGTTTCTTGTCTTTCAGAGTACAGAGAGTTGTTGTTGGAAACTCTAGCTCGGAATTTAAGAATTTAGAATTGAGAATTTATATTTGGTTAGCACCGGGAAGGTACTGTCTAAGCAAACATTAGTAACGAAATAAAGTTATGACAATGTATGCAGATAAAATGTACAAATTCATAACTTGTCCTGCTATGTTAACAGTTAGCAATGTTTTAAAATTAATGGTGAACTAGAAAAAATAGGCAGTGAAAAAAACTCCTACCATAAAAAGGGAGGCAGAGTTCAATAGGCCTTCATTTTCGAATAGAAGGTAGGAGAAAAAACTGCTTAGGAAAAAATGGTCAGGTGGTAGAATAGGGTAATACTGCAGTAGCATTTTAGAATGAGATAATGAAACGTCGAGGTGATTCGTTCTTGATCACTTAGGCGTATGAAACAGAATCTCACGAAAATGCGTCAATGAACTTAAGTCCTCAGCATCATAGGATCCAGAATTGAATTCTGATGATGGTTAGTATCCAAAGAAACCGCAGCATTTAAGACTGTGGACCACTGAATTTGTACGTCCGAATGACGTCATCGTTTGGAGGACGGGTGATATAAGGCGACATTATAATTCATGGGCGTCTCGAGGTAGCGTAAATATAGTTTCAAGAGGGTTACTCAAATTCCCGATGGTCCTTTCTCCGAGTCATAGGGAAAGATACTGGGAAAAGATGAGGAAAATAAAAGGTTAATAGAATCAGTGTTAGGATAAATGTGCAGTCTTCGCTTGAATGCAGATAGACTAGTTTACGACATAATTTCAATTGGCAAGTTATTCCAAAGAAAACTATACCTAGAAGCAAAGAAGAGAGAGCGTTTACACGTGGAGGATGCAGGGGGAGGTATAATTAGTGCAGAATGTCTTAGGTTATAAGGAAGACTAACGGGGGTAATGACAGAAAGCTTGGGGAGAGTTGAACTATTATTTAGTCGAAAAAGGAGACAAAATCCTGCTTCAAGTCTCCTGACCCAAAGAAATTTTAGCTTCGATAGCTGGCATCTTGTTGAGTAGGAAGTAGTTGAAAGAGTCGGAAATAGGAGTTTTTTTGTGAAATGTCTCTGGACATTTTCAATTTTTGAACGGCTAGATTCGTTCATCAAACCGAAGAAAGGACAGCAAAATTCAAGAATGGGAAGTACAAACATACGATAAAGTCTAAATTTAATTTCAGGAAGGTAGAAATTATAAGAAATAAAGCCGCAAATCTGAGCAGCTTAGGCCGTAATTCTATCGGCATGAGGCGAAAGATCTAATTTATTGGTGTAGCTTAAGCCCAAGTCCTTGATGGAGGCACCTTCAATCATATGGCAACCTTCAAAGATAAGAGGTTGCGGCAGCCTTACAGGCCCAAAACTCATGTAGCGACACTTAGTAGGTGAGAACTCCATTAGCCATTTGAACTCCAGGCCGAAAGAGCGTCTAAGTCTGAATGAATTTGTTCTTAGCACCGTTCGGTTGTAGAGTTAGAGAAGAAATACACGCATTTGAGGTCATCAGCATAAATAAAAGATTGAGAATGTTTAACTATCGATGAAATATCATTTATATACAGTAAGAACAACAAAGGACCTAATACGGTACCTTGAAGGACACCACTAACAATTGGGGTAGCACTTGAGTATGAGGACCCTACTAAAACTTTTTGTTTTTCGATCATTGAGGTATGATCTAATAAAGTCAGTAAGGGGACTACGAAATCCTATAGCTTCTAGTTTAGCTAGAAGTCGTTTATGAGGCACCTTATCGAATGCCTTACTAAGATCAAAAATAGATAACTACTACAGATAGATGATCATTACGAAGAGAGGTTAGTAGATTTAGAAAAGACATGTGGCAGGTTTCACAAGAACGGTCCGGTAAGAAGCCGTGTTGGGAAAAGTTGATAATTTTATTGCTTATGCAAAAATCCGTGATTTGTTTTGCAATTAGTTTTTCGAAGAGTTTAGCAAGAGAGGGCGTTTTATGAGCACCGCGATAGTTATGAATGTCCGAGCGGGAACCAGATTTAAAAACTGGTATTATAATAGAAGTTTTCCAATAATCGAAGAAGAAACCATTTTCGAGAAATACTGAGAATAATTTGCTTAGTAAAGGTGGAAATGAGGTGGAATGAGGTGGAAAATATGGCGGAAATGAGGTGGAATGATCAAACGTAGAAAGTGGTGTTCCACAGGGTTCTGTTTTGGGCCCCCTTTTCTTCTTAATCTACGTAAACGACTCCCTCAATTATCTAGATGTTGAAGCTGTCATGCTAGCATATGACATTAAAATATGCACATAAGTCAGCTGCGCTGATTACGCAAAAGGGTTACAGTCGAATATCGACAAACTAATTGCCTGGTCGGCTAGGTAGCTGCTTAAGGACCAGATGGCGTCCCGGTCAGCGTTTTAAAGGTGGATTCAAACGATATTTTTCCGTCCCTTCTGTATAAGATATTTAATCTTGCTCTTGAAAGTGCAACTTCCCCTATTTTTTGGAAGGAATCTCACATACTGCCTATTCCGAAACACGGCCGACATACGTCATTTGACGATTTTAGGCCAATAAATACACTACCAGCAGTTTCAAAGATCTTCGAGACCTTGATCAAAGACAAGATGGTGTGTCAACTAAGAGAGAATAACCTATTTAATGTGGCTCAGCATGGTTTTCTCGAAAAAAGGTCCTGTGACACTTGCCAGCTCTCGTTCTTCGATCATGTGCTACAATCTAGAGACAGCGGTTTTGCAATTTACACCGATTACTTCGATTTCACTAAGGCTTTTGATCGTGTTGACCATGATCTCCTACTGCTGAAACTTGCCTCCTTCGGCATAGGTAACAAGCTTCTGAACTTAATATTTTCCTATTTGAATGCTCGCGCACAACGGGTTAAAATTTCTGATGTTATCTCCAACCCCACGCATGTGAGGAGCGGAGTTATTCAGGGCAGCGTGCTCGGCCCGCTTCTATTTTGCCTCTTTGTCAACGATGTTCCTGATTGTTTTCAGTATGGTAGGCCTTTTCTGTACGCTGACGATTTAAAAGTTGCCTATCGATATAAACCGATTGATCGCAACATCGTGCTTGAGCTCTTAAAAACGGATCTTCAGGTCTTCGCTCAGTGGTGTCGCACATGGCGCCTCTCACTTTTTGGCAAAAGTGCTCCGTTATGGTTATTGGCGACAACCATCAGCCCCACCTAAGCATAGACGGTCACGATCTAAACGTGCCCCGGAGTTATAAAGGATCTGGGCATATCATATTCTAGTAGTCTTAATCTGTCAGAGCACTGCGCCCTGATTGTCTCGAAAGCACGTCAAACTACTGGGTTTATTCTCAGAAATTTAAAAACCGTCAAAATTAGAATCAGCCTCTATAAAATGTATGTCAGGCCTAGTCTGGAATACTGCTCGTTTCTATTTAGTCTTCTGCACGCTAGTGAACGAAAGAAGATAGAATCAGTCCAGCACTTCTTTACAAAAAGAGTTTTCTATTCAGATCACCGAAACCTGCCCTACCAACAACGCTGTGAGCTTACAAGCCTTGACCCGCTATGGCTTCGTAGATTACAGAAGGGACTATTTTTACTGTTTAAACTACTAAACAGTCGTACATTTAACCCCCTTACATCTCTGAGGCACCTCGACCACTCTCGGCGCACCAGTCATCGAGATGTATTTTTATTTCTTCCTTTGTCACGCACAGTTAGATACCGACAGTTTTTTTCGGTAAACGCTATAGCAATCTGGAATAAGATACCTAGAGGTATCAAAAATTCAGCAAAGCTATCCCTTGTTTACGCGAACTGTCACTAGTTTTCTACATTCAGGACACCTTCCAAAACTTTTGGGTGCTGACTCTGTTGAAGCTCTCTTCGGTTCTGATGGCGTTCACGGACTCTGAATCCTGTGCCGGTCTTCATGCTGAGGGGAAAAATTACTGGCTCTGCAGACCTAAATCGGCTTATTTCTCAGTCGAAAGCGAACAGCCGCTCGCCGACATACCTGCTGGTGCAGAATACCAGATCCGTAACACTGAATGGAGAGGTTCTTCACCGGGCACTGGTTAACGCGTCCCTGTCCAGAACTTTAATTACTCAATAAGCTGCAGTTTATTCTCCTGAAAACACATGAAACAACGATCAGGAGTTTTTTTCACTGTCAGCTTGACCCTCTACTGTATATATATTTTTTTGACCTTGCCTGTAAACTGGCAATAAATAAGTAAAATAAGAAGTGAGTGAAGACAACTTTCCCTCAAAAATAGTACCAAGGATCGTGAAGAGTGAACCATATTTAGACATAAAGGTATTAATGTTTTCCAGGGCGTCAAGGTCTAATTTCTTCATGCCTAAGGAGGGTTGCTCTAGTGGAAGTTTTACGCGAAGTGGATGTTTGCGTCTAAGCACTGACTGGGGTTCCATATTGATTTTAAAATATAAGTATTTTTCAAATCGATAATACGAAAGGAAAATTGTCACTAGTGACGTTTTGCGGAATAAAAGATGTAATATTTGAAATATGTGTTTTAAGCAAGGCACTGCAAGCAAATATCTGCTAGGTAACGAGTTTAAACTGAAAATAGAATTAGCGAAGAGGCTATGCAGCATGAAAAATTATATCAACTGGTTACAGTTACTGCAATTTATTCTTCGCTGGAAATAAGGTAAACTTACAAAATTTCAACTTAGTTTCTAGAATTAACCTTTATATTCCGTCCTTTTGACGTAAATCTGCGAGAAATTTAATGAGGCTATGTAGGGTGAAAAAGTTTTAAAACTTTATATTTTACCCTTTTGCAATTGCAATATCTGCAAGTGTGTGCAGCTGATAATGAGGTAGAAATACAATAAGTTGTCAATAATTAAGCTAATATTTTCGACAGGAAACGAAGAAATCGGTTTAAAATTCGAGAATTCACTTATCTTTAAATTTAAACCAACCGCTTTTGAACCAACCAACAGCTCTGTTGACGACGCGCAGAAAATACAAGAAAACATTGACAAATTGATTGTTTGGTTAAGCAAGTGGCTTCTTTGTCTCTCGCAGGCATTTCGCGCCGCAGCTGACTTAAATCTGAAGTACTGCTTGATTGCAGGTGATTTCAATCTTCTTGAAGTGCATTGGTTTCCACCTTCCGGTCCTGCAAAGTTCGAAAACCTACTTGAGGCCATAGATAAAGGCCTGTGGGAACAGGTAGTTAATTTTTCCCACCCGAGGATCAAAATATACTTGATCTTATTTTCTGTAGAGGTTGTCAGCCATTGTCAATGGCACCTTTAGATCCACTTGGGAGTTCTGACCATGCTATAGTTCTTTCTTCACTAGAACTAGAGGCTAATGAAACGTTTTCCAAAAAAAAGCTTTTTCCATGATTTCAGATCGGCAAATATGGGGAATGCTAATACATGTAAATTCCCACGATTGGATTAACTTATTTGTATGTTCGGATGTGAATGTTTGTACTGATACTTTGTACCAAGTTCTAGGTCCACTCAGGTCTCGTTTTGTTCCTCGTAAGAAAATAATTAATGTCAAGGATGAAGTCTGCCTCCCTTTATCATTCCGCCGTAGACTGCGTAGACTCTCCCGTCATTTTCATCTAAAAAACGACACTTCCGTCCTGCCCTTGATCCAAAAAATCTTTGAAGAGGCTAAGAGGCTGTCTGACGGAAAACGACTAGCTAAAGAGGTTATTTTTGCCGAAAACCCTTCTTTTCGCGCACAGTAAAAGCGCAGAGAAAAACGCAGCACCCCGTACTTCGAGACGCCTTAGGAAACCCTATAGCTGACGCTAAGTTGACTGCTGATAGCTTTATTGCTTTCTTGTCTAGAACGTTTAGTGAACATACTGTCGCTCCGTTTCCTAACATCCGCGCTTGGACCAGTACCGTCCTAGAAACCATAACTTTTACCCTCTGGGACGTGACCGTAGCCATTCGACGTTTTCGTCAATCTTTCAGTCCTGGACCAGATTGCGTTCCGGTCAGCGTTCTAAAGGCGGATGCAAACGATATATTTCCGTCCCTTCTGTATAAATATTTAATCTTGCTCTTGAAAGTGGATCTTCCATATTTTATGGTAGGAATCGCACATACTGCCCATACTCAAACATGGCTGACCTACGTCACTTGACGACTTAAGGGCAATAAGTACACTGCCAGCAGTCTCGAATATCTTAGAGACCTTGATCAAAGACAAGATGATGCGTCACCTAACAGAGAATAACCTACTTAATGTGGCTCAGCATGGGTTTCTCGAAAAAGTTCTCGTGAAGCCTGCCAGCTCTCTTTCTTTCTTTCTTTCTCTTAAATCTGACTGTTGATGGTGCGCCAACTTCCTTCGGCCACAAGCTAATGGATCTCACTCTTGACCAACTTCTGGCACAGAAGGTTAACTTACCAACGAGATTTCGAAAGAACCACAGAGAAACATGCCTCAACCTAGTATTTACGAAGGACTTCTCTAACATTGATGAAGTGTATTCTATTGCACCCCTCGGTAAGAGTGACCATAGTACGCTGATGTGGGATTAAGAATTTTTTTAGAATTTATATTTGATTAGCACCGGCAAGGCACTGTCTAAGCAAACATTAGTAACGAAATAAAGTTATGACAAGGTGTGCAGATAAAATGTACAAATACATAACTTGTCCTGTTATGTCAACAGTTAGCGATGTTTTAAAATTAATGGTGAACTAGAAAAAATAGGCAGTGAAAAAAATTCCTACCATAAAAATGGAGGCATAGTTCAATTAGCCTTCATTTTTTAATAGAAGGTAGCAGAAAATAAATGCTTAGGAAAAAATGGTCAGGTGGTAGAGTAGGGTAATACGGTAGTAGCATTTCAGAATGAGATAATGAAACGTCGAGGTGATTCATTCTTGATCACTTAGGCGTATGAAACAAAATCTTACGAAAATGCGTCAATGAACTAAGTCCTCAGCATCTTAGTATCCAGAATTGAATTCGGATGATGGGTAGTATCCAAAAGAAAGGGTAGTTCTTTAGACTGTGGACCACCGAATGTGTACGTCCGAATGACGTCATCGTTTGGATGCCTGGTGATATAAGGTGACATCATAGTTCATGGGCGACCCGAGGTAGCGAAAATATAGTTTAAATAGGGTCACTTAAATTCCCGATGGTCCTTTCTCCGAGTCATGGGGAAAGCTACTGGGAAAAGAGGAGGAAAATAAAAAGTTAATAAAATCAGTGTTAGGATAAATGTGCAGTCTTCGCTTGAATGCAGATAGACTAGTTTACGACCTAATTTCAATTGGCAAGTTATTCCAAAGAAAACTATACCTAGAAGCAAAGAAGAGAGAGCGTTTACACTTGGAGGATGCAGGGAGGTATAATTAGGGCAGAATTTCTTAGGTTATAAGGAAGACTAACGGGGGTAATGACAGAAAGCTTGGGGAGAGGACCTAGACCTAGACTTTTCACCGACCATAGTTAGAACCGAATTACTCCGTATAAAGCCTACCAAGTCGCCTGCGCCGGATAGAATTCTTGCATAAGCTCTTAGAGAACTTGCTGATGAACTGTTCGTACCACGGTCCATCATATTCCAAAATTTCTTTGAAGAAAGCAAACTCCCGGAAGAATGTTAGTGTGCATTCATCGCCCAAATCTATAAAGAAGGTTCACGACTAGACTGTGAAAATTACCACCCTGGTCAGTTTAACTTGCATAGCGTGTAAAATAATGGAGCGTATTATCAAGAGGCACTTAATGCGCTATCAGGATAACAACCAAATCCTATGCGATAGCCAACACGGCTTCCATCCTGGACGTTTCTGTCTCACAAGTGCCCTTCAGTCGCACGAGAAACGGACAAAGGCCACAGATAAGGGTTATCGAGTAGATGTTGTATTTTTTGACTTCAAGAAGGCCTCTGATAGTGTGCCACACGGGCTTCTTTTACAGAAGATTTCGAACGTTGAAATTCGAGAAAAACTTATCAATTGTATCAAGAGTTTCTTCTTTTTCAGAGTACAGAGAGTTGTTGTTGAAAACTCTAGCTCGGAATGGGCAAAAGTAGAAAGTGATGTTCCACAAGGTTCTGTTTCGGGCCCCCTACGTTAACGACTGTCTCAATGACCTTGATTGTGAAGCTGTCATGTTTGCAGATGACATAAAAATATGGACTGAAGTCAGGTGCGCTGATGATGTAAAGGGTAACAGTCAAATACCGACAAACTAAGTGCCTGGTCGGCTAGGTGGCTGCTATAGTTTAATGTATCCACGTGCGTGATCCTACACATAAGCGCCGGTCAAAAAGTACCTCAGAAACACCAGTACTTTATTAATGACACTGTATCAAAAGAGTTAGAAATACACAAAGTTCTGGGCATGTAGACAACTGCAAATTTGATGCTCTCAGAATACTGTAAAGAAAGCAGTCCTGAAGGCAACATGTATACTGCATTGGATCAGACGTGCGTTTAAAATATTCCCCCTGATCTCTTCGGAAAAGTCTATGGCTTCTTCGTGAGACCGCACTAAAATGATTCGGAATACCAGCCTGGATACCGTGGATGAAGAAAGATGTTGACCTCCTCGAACAGGTGCAACGAAGAGCAACGAATATGGTCGACGGTTTTAAGACCTGACCGTACCAAGACAGATTGAAAAAGCTTGACTTATTTCTTCTCTCCTACAGGCACTTACGGTGTAGCCTGCTCTGGACATTCAGGATTATCCGGGGCCATGATTCCTCCCTGAGATCGCAGGATTTCTTCGAGTTTGTCTGCAAAAATCATCGGCGGGTTCAGGACAGTTCGACCGTCAATTTAGACGAGGTCCACCGTATGCTCCACACCAGGTTGTGCTGGGATGGTGACTTGCGCGTGAATTCGTTTTAAGTGATAGTAGCCTTGCGCTGCAGCTACCGCACTCTCTCCTCCATTCTTACCTGAGCCCGGTGTCAAGACAGAGTCAAGAAGACCGGAAATGGGAGAGGTCGCAGGTGGCTGGTGCGGCCGGAGTTGCCCCTGGGCCTACCACTACACCAGAATCGGATCCCACGGATTGGGAGTGCCATAAAGGCCACAGTGAGAAGGAGCCATTGCAGCCTGACTCTCTGTCCACCAGTCAGCCACTACACACAACAAAACACACAATTGGGCTGACCACGCGGCCCGAGTTAACCCGTCAGTCGGCAACCTTCCAAGCCACGGTTTTTAGCGCACCGTGAAAGATTCAAGTGCGTCAGATTGTTTATAGTGAGGAGAATGTGCTGAGGTGTTGATCTCACTCTCTCCCCCACCCCCGCAATCAGACCACTGTCCGAGCCGGTCAGTTGCCTGATGTGGGAGTGGGTGCATTGGCTGACGGATCGGCGTACTCGTCTTCACGCGCCACAGCACGACCTGGGCCCCATAACCCACACACCAGGATTTACTTACTCAGGGGATATGAAGGAGCCATTGCCCTCTGACTCCCAGTCCACTGGTCAGCCACTCGACACACACAGCACATACACTGAGCCGATGGCGTGGTCTGGTGTAAGCATCAGATTGGCAGCCTTCCCAGCCACGCTTTCTAGGAAACCGTGATATACTCTGGTAAATGGTGATTGTGAGGGTGTTGTCGATGTATTACTTAGGTGGTGTGCGCTGATGTGGCTTAGCGTCCGGTGGTTTACCGCAGGTTGTCATGGAGGCGCATGTGTTCTTATAGGCCCAAGCGGTGTGTAAATGTGCGAGAGCAGTGAGGGCAGTGAAGGCGGGCGCGTCGACTGTATTTCGGAGCCTAGGCACTGGTTCACCAGCCTCCGTGCGATGGTTTCGCAGGTGACCGACCGGACCGATGCGTGAGTTGAGGGTCTGCATGGTGTATCGGTGTTGTCGGGATTGTGGTAAATTCCGCCGTCATGGATGCGCATGTGACCGAATAGGCCCATGCAATGAGTGAATGCGCGAGGACAGTGAGGGCAGTGGAGGCGACGATCTCTGCTGTGTGTTGGTGCTCCAGGCACTGGCTCACCAGTCTCTGTACGATGGATTCACAAGTGACCGACCAGGCCGATGCGTGAGGTGAATGTGCGGTCGCATTGAGTACAGCTTAGGAGAGATTCCCCATCGCTGATGGTGGTGGTAGTGAAGGCGAAGGTGGTGGTGATTGCGGTGGTGGGGGTAACATGTGATGAGTAGAGGAATGTGGTCTCTATGGTGCTGGGAGTAATAGAATTAATGCTAGGAATGACGGTGGGGGAGTCAGAAGGAGGGTTGGCAGAATTTGACCTAGAAATTGTAATTGTCGGATTGTTGGTGCATTGCGTCCGAAGATGTCCAACCAGGCTGATTCGTGCGCGGAAGATGCGTGGACAGCGTGGACATGTTGGCAAGGCCTGGGCATTGGCGGTGTTGGTCCGGGGTGCTGGTGACTTTCGTGCCGCTCTTTTGGCCTTGGCGGCGGCGATCCGGTTAGCCTCATAGATTGCTGAACCAGTCTTCACGGATCTACTCCATGCCGGTCTATCCTGGGTGAGGTCCTCCCAGGCCATCGCTTTGGCTCAAAGTTGCTTCAGAGATTTCTTCAAATTGTCCTTGTAGCGTCGTTTTTGACCTCCCTGTCGGCGAGCACCCGTAGCGACATCTCCGTAGAAAAGTCTTTTGGATATTCGCTCGTCGTCCATTCTTACCAGGTGGCCGCTCCATCGCAGTTGCACTTGCCTCAGCATGGCGTGGATGCTGACGATTCCGGTCCACTCCAGGACTTCCGTGTCCGGGATCCTGTCTTGCCATCTCAGCTTCAGTATTCTGTTGAGGCAGCTGAGATGAAAGTGATTCAGGTTCCTGGCTTGGTTCGAGTAGACAGTCCAGGTTTCAGCTCCGTAAAGGAGTGTCGTCAAGACGACGGCCTTGTACATCTTCAGTTTGGTGTTCAGGTGAATACCGTAGCGATTCCACACGGAGGCCTTCAGCTGGCCGAAGGCCTGACTAGCTTTGGAGATCCGTTAAGCAACCACGTCATCGTTCTTGTGTTGCGCGACATCATGCTTCCTAGATAAGCAAATGTTTCCACGTTTTTGAGTTGAGCACCGTTGACATTGATTCGAGGAGCATTGTATTCCGCGCTGGGTGGCGGCTTGTGCTTGGCAACCGTTTTGGCTGTACTGATTGTTAATCCAAAATCAGCGCAGCCTTCGGCGAAGAGGTCCATGCTCCTTTGCATATTCTCCTTCGTCGCGGTTTTAAGGGCGCAGTCGTCCGCGAAGAGCAAGACATGGACTCTAGTCGTAGACACGCGCGTTGGAGCCTGCATTCGCCAACTGTTGAGAAGGTGCCCGTCAGTTCTGTAGGCGATGCGGATACCGGGCTGCTCATCACGGTAGGCGTCCATTAGCATAGCCGAGAAGATGAGACTGAAGAGGGTGCGGGCCAGTATGCAGCCCTGCTTCACTCCGTTGGTCACTGCGAATGCTTCAGATACCGCCCCATTGTCAGTGACGCGCGCCGTCATCCCGTCATGAAGCTGACGCACGATGTCCGTGAACCGCTGAGGACAACCAAATTTTTGCATGACTTTCCACAGTCCATCACAATTCACCTTGTCAAATGCTTTCGTTAGATCCACGAAGGTAGTGTATGGGTGAGATCGCATCTCCTGGCACTTCTCTTGTAGTTGGCGGGCGGCAAAGATCATATCGGTTGTTCCGCGGTGTCGTCAGAAACCACATCGGCTTTCCGGGAGCAGGCCCTGCTCTAGGTGACCGTTCAGACGATTGAGAAGGATACGGGCGAAGATCTTCCCGGCGATGTTGAGCAACGAGATGCCTCTGTGATTATCACAGAGTTGCCGGTTCCCCTTCCGTTGTAGAGATGGACGATGGTCGCGTCTTTGAAATCCTGTGGAACTTGTCTTTGGCGCCATATATCCTGAAAGAGTGTTGTGCGGTCTTCCATCAGCCGAGGCCCACCGTGCTTGTAGACTTCCGATGGGATTACGTCGGATCCCGGTGCTTTACCGCTGGAAATCTGCTGCACGGCCTGGATGGTTTCTGGTAGGGAAGGCGGCAGATCCAGGTCATTGTTCGTGTCCACTTGAGGGAGCCGGTCAATGGCAGCATCGGAGATGGCTGAAGAGCAATTAAGGACACTTCTGAAGTGTTTTGCCCAGCGCTTCAGAATTTTCGATTTCTCTGTCAGCAAAGTTGTGCCGTCAGGGCTGAGCAGTGGTGCGGTCCCCTTGATACACGGACCGTAGATGGCCTCGATGGCTTTGAAGAAGTTTTTCATTTCATTGCGGCCCGCATACCCCTGGATTTCCTCAGCCTTTCGTATCATTCAGGCAGGAATTTTATCCGGCCCAGGCGACTTGGTAGGCTTTATACGAAGTGATTTGGTTCCAACTATGGTCGGTAAAATGTCTAGCTCCTCTGTTGTGAATGAGGAGGAGTTGGAGGAGGAAGGACAATGAGGGGTACACATTGGTTGAAAAACTGCTGGAATAGCAGCAAATTTATTTGCTCATGGGTTAAGACGGCCTGAAAGAATTAAGAAATAAGGAATGCTTTAACCTGGTAGTCGGTCCCCAGTTTTCCATCTGCAGGACTCATTTGCTGAATTCTCTTTGTACTCCGTATGTAGCCATATAGCATTTCGAGGTGTTCCAACGATTTTTGCAGCATGTATAGTTTGAACTGCCTTCGAAGCTTAGTAGCCTCACACTTACAAACGTTGCGTTGCTGCTTATATTCCCGTAAGTGAGCATCGGATCATTAGACGGCATGGAAATTAAGCACAATGGACTCAAGGAGACACAACAGGAAACCAGTTCCCATTTACTGGCATCATATACAGTCACAAATGACGCGTGCACAAATGCTGACCACCAGGATTTTATCTTGTGACCTCTCGTAATGAAGATCAATGTATTACCCACTGCACAACGAGCGCACTGCTCGTGGGTGATCAAATAAATTTTTTAAATGCGGAGCATAAACTGAAAACTACTTTTAATTCATAAACAGTGTCTTGCGAAAAAAAATACTGATGAAATAATGAGATTCTAGGCTGATTATACATAGTGGATTCCAGGAGACCCAATAGGAAAATAGGACTAGGGTACTGATATCAGAAACTGATGACACTGCAACAAGTTAGACGGATTCCGCAGCAGCCCATCGTTATGTCTGCTGGGAAGAACTTAATTAGCGGGTTCAGGTACTCGAAGAGAAGCTGGACCTACTGACTGATATAATTGTGGATATTCTAGACGACAGCAAACGAAAATCCCTTCACGTTCCGTAAACTCTTCAACTGAAAAAGAAACGAATACCTGCGTAGAGAAGGCATAGTTGTGGGAAACTCAAAGTAACCCAAGAAGAGGAAGCGGTTTACGTCTTCAGAGGAAACTCCAGACAAACAATTTCCGCTGAATAACGAGGCAGTCGACGTTAATGCAACAATTATGAGTGAAGCTTTATTACCTGTTACGGTAAATAAACCGACCAAAATCACCGAACGCTACCTACGGAAAAACCAGGGTGAACTTATAAAAAACCTGTTAGAAACAATAAGAACGGCTTGCCATTAATTCTGGATGGAGACGCCGTCGCTCCATTCCATCCCAAGACAAACTGAGTAAGGGAGGGCATTCGATTGCCAGGGTATGGAAGCGAAAGCGCCAGTTCTGTGTACAGCACAGTACAACAGGGCAACGGCTGTGAAAGTTCCCAGGTCGAAGTCAGTATTTCATACAAAAATGTTAATACTAACGCTGATAGCGTAGTCTACCATAAAATAATTCCTTCTGACTTCGAAGTTCTGTCAGCAAATCAGAGCACCAAGTTACCAAACCGGTATCTTGACCGCAAACGAAATGTTGTCATAAAAGGGGTTCCTGGGTCAACTTCTGTGACGTCAAAGGAAAGGTTAGAACATGACTTGGATCTGTTCTGAACACATTTAAATGCCGCATTTCAAGACTGATAATACAGTAATGTGCATAAAACTTTCCGTCTAGGGAAATTGAATGCTTCTCATGAACTGTCATTAACATGGCCTCTTTAAATCATTATCAAAAATGAAGTGCAGGCCTCATGCCTTATAGAACGGAGAATTACTCTTTGTTACTCATACAAAAATGTTTTTCAGTCGGGTTACGAACTGCTGGAAAGACATAAAACGAGAGAGTTGAGGACCGAGCTGAAAAGGAGGATTAATGAGGGGAAAAATGGCTCCAAATACGGAGCAAGAAAATCATAGTGATGACGAGGTCCTTCCAGTCCTTATATCCTCAAAGCATGTTCTTGATGTTGAACACGCATGATAAAGGTAATGTACTCAAATTACCAGAGCCTGCTCAATAAAATGAGTGAACTCCGTTCATTAACAAACACCAAATATGATTACCCTGACAGAAAAGTGGCTGTCAGAAGATATTCGGGAACATGAAGTATCGATCCATGGTTATCAACAGTTATCCCGCGGAGGGGAAATCGTTGTTTATTTTAGCTCTAGTATAACTACGATTTCTCAGGAACATCAAGTGTTAGCAGCAGTTGAAGTTTTATATTGAAATCTTACAACTAAGTACGTCCTGCCACTGGCATTCACAGTTGCATACCATCCCCCAAACAAGAATTTAACGCGATGTCATTCTCCTAACGGAGCTCAACAAGACTTGCTTAAACAGAGATGTCCTTAGCGTTGGAGACTATAGCGCCCATAATTTCGACTCGGAAACTCTGACTGTTTCGGGTCCAACGGATACATTCGGTCATCGTTTGCTTGAGATAACAACTGAAAAATTAATCTTCCGGAACGTACCGTTCTGGACAGGCGTTAGGGAAGGACAACTTTCGCATTGTCTAGACCTCGTGTTCACATGAGACGATGATGGTGTGCTGTATTTACAATATCTACCGTGAATGGGTGCAAATGAACACATCGTACTGCTCTTTGAGTATTCCATGGTCTAACAGTCTGACTAATTTAAGCAACTGGAAACAAACATCTGGAAGGGAATTTTTCCAGCATGCGTACGCAAATCTCAGCAATACCGTGCGCAAACACATTACTGGGACCCGTTGACAAATGCTGGATTACATTCAGCTCGTTGGTTAAAATAATTATCAATCTTAATTGTCACGTTAAACGAAAGAAAACAAACAATCGTCCGCTATGGATAAACCGCGAACTTAAAATCTTTTTCAAAAGAAGAAATACGACGTGGAAGTGGTTACGACTAACGGGGAATGTTAAACACTTACAGGAATACAAACAAAACGCAGCGTCTGTAAGCGTGAGACAAACCGACTCCGAAGGATCTATGAGCTATGCATACTATTGAAATCTCTGGAGCATCCCAAGATCCCTTACAGGTACATACGCAAAAACCAAAGAAATCGTGACCCGATTCCAGCGCTGCAGTCCCAAAATGGAGTACTGGAAATGGATGGCCAAACGAAAGCCTCGGTCCTCTCTAGCTGGTTTCAGTCGGTATTCACTCATGAAATAAATCCACCTCCGTTTCCCTACTCAGGACATCTACAACGTTCGGAAAGGTTTACACTAGAAAATAATATTTATTTCTCACCCACATTGGTAAGGACAGTATTACTACGCCCGAAGCCTCCAAATTCACCGGGTCCAGATAGAATTGATCCACATGCCCTTAGAGAATTGGCCGATGTACTGTGTGAGCCTGGGTCAATGGTATTCCAAAAGTCCATGAAAGAGGGCGAACTACCGCAGGAATAAAAACCGCCCTTATCTCTCCGATCAACAAAGAGGGTCCGGGCTGGAGTCGAAAAATTACCGTCCCATTAGTTTAGCCTGCATTTTGTACAAGGTCATGGAAAAACTTATAAAGAGACATATAATGAAGGGTCTGGAGTAAAATAACATATTATGTGCGGCCCAGTATGGCTTTTGCCCGAGTGGTCTTTACTTCTAGGGAAAATGGACAAAAGCCATAGATCAAAGCCGTCCAGTTGATGTCATTTTCTTCGACTTCAAGAACACCTTTGATGGCGTACCTAACCGGCGACTGGTACATTAGATTTATAGTGTGGTATCCAGGTTAACGTGTTTAAATGGATGCAAAGTTTCCTTTCATGCAGACTGCAAAAATACTTGTTGGCACAACAGAATTCGAGTGGGTTCCAGTAGAAAATGGCATTCCACAGGGTTCAGACTTAGGTCCACTTCTGCTCCTCATTTATATAAACGATTGCATTAATATTCTTGACTGTAATACAATCATGTTTGCAGATTATAGCAAAATCTCGAAGACTATTAGCT
>WEDG01005436.1:0-2500 GCA_017591395.1 Schistocephalus solidus
AGACGCTTGAAACTATCACGGTGCGCTAGAAGCCGTGGCTTGAAAGGTTGCCAACTGACGGGATAACTCAGACCGCGTGGTCAGCCCAATGTGTGTTTTGTGTGGAGTGGCTGACTGGCGGACTGAGAGTCAGGCTGCAATGGCTCCTTCTTAATGTGGCCTTTATGGCACTCCCACTCCATGGGATCCGAACCAGGTGTGGTGGTATGCCGAGGGGCGGCTCCGGCCGCGCCAGCCACCTGCGTCCTCTCCCGCCCCCGGTCTTCTTGACTCTGTCATGACACCGGGTTCAGTTGGGTGAGGAGGAGAGAGTGCGGTAGCTGCAGCGCAAGGCAACTATCACTTAAAACTAATTCGCGCGCAAGTCACCATCCCTGCACCACCCTTCCGTGGAGCATACGGTGGACATCGTCGAAATCGGCGGTCGAACAATCGACAGTAATAGTAGCAGTAGTAATAGTAGTAGTAAAAACTATAATTTTGCATAAAGCCCAATCGAGGCGCATCAAATTCATTTGCCCTGCTTGTTACTGCTAACTGATAGTCCAAACGCAGCTGGGGTGCTGTAGATGCCACTTTATGAATCATGATACGCTAAGATGACATGGTGGGCAACTAAGTTCCTGCTGCTGTAGGACGATTAAGTTTTCTCCTGAATCTTAGTTACATCTCGAATCCCTAAAAATTTATTTGATTCATTGCTCAATTGGCGCTCAGTAGGTTAAAACTTATTCTGAACTTAAAGTGGACAAGGCGATTATCCAGTATGTAAAATAAATGATGCCCTTTGAATGCTGTCAAATATAACAGTTCATGCTATAAACCATTCTGGGTCATTACCTTGACGACAATAACCTTCCAATACATTGATCTCTTACAGCAGGTACCATGCTTGTTAAAAACAAAAATTCGAGAATAGTATGCGTTGAGTTCGAGTATTACTCATGAAATCAGCATACATTTAGAGGTTTACGAGCTTTATTAGTTCAGAGAAATACGTTATAATTTGCGAGCTCCAGTGGCTTGAGTTAAAAAAATTTAGACTAATTTGCTGCTGGCTTTATATGGGACAACAATCAGCACCATTCATTATGCGGTCTTACACAGCGCTCGGATCTTATGGAGTTCACACGCGCACAGTAATCACATCTATCGCTCTCTCATAAGTCAAAAACTATAAATTTCACTACATGCATGGGGAACGATGCACAGGAAGTTTTGAATACGAAATTCCAGCGGTGCTTAAAGTGAACAGCATATCTCTTTACGTAGAAAAACGAAAATCCTATGCTTCTATCTCTTCTGATTACGTTATTAAAACCAAAATGACCTTATGCAGCCCGAAATATCTCATATTTTAGCGGTTCTAAAAAATTAAATTATGTAGGTAAAATTATCTTCCTGAAAACATATCCATCATCAGCCATTTAGAGAAAAAGCCTAAATCGGCAAGACAACGCAACCGTGCCTAATAGGTTAGACCGTAAGATTCGTGATCAACGGATCGCGGGTTTGATCCTCATGTTGTGCACCACCTAGGGTTGGGTACGACTGGCTGACGACGGCTAATAAGCCAGTAATTCCCATTCCAGTCTCCATTTTCGTTGCCGGAAATATGCATGTGCCTACACCAACACTAGCTGCTGTGCAGCTACTGGCGGGGCTCCAGAGTGTCGCAAGGCAGAGTGGAAAGAGTGAGGTTCGCTAGCGATCGTTGAACGTTTAACAACGAATGCAAGCCAGCATTCCCTATCTCAACCGACAAGACAACGAGCCCCCGGCTCAATAGTGACAGCGCTGTTTGTCTGAACATCGGGTCGCGGGTCCCACGATCGAATGTTTCAACAGATGTGGTCGAATACGACTGCCTGACGACGGCTATTATGCCAGAAATGGCGATTCCAGTCTCCCCTGTCATTGCCAGTAATATGCACATGTCATTTCCAAAAGAAACACTGTGCGGTGGCTGGCGGGGCTCGGGACTGAGCCAAAAGGCCGAGAGGAACGAGCGGGTTTTGCTAGCAACCAGTGTGCGTTCATAAACGAATGCAAGTTAATATGCCCGATCTAAACTGACAAGAGATTGAGCCCATGGCTCAATGGTTAGAACGTTTAACTTCTGATCTATGGATCACGGGTATAAACCTCTGATGTTCCACACCTGTGTTTGGGTAGGATTGTCTGATGACGACTAATAAGCCAGAAATGGGCACTCCAGTCTGCTTGTATTTGCCAGAAATATGCACCTACTTGTTCCAAAAGAAACACTGTGTGGCTGCTGGCGGGGCCTAAAATGAGCATCCAGACAGAGTGGAAAGAGTGAGATTCGCTTGCGATTGGGGTACGTTCATCAACGAATGCAAGCCAGTATTCCCGATCTAAACCGGCAAGACAACGAGTCCGTTGCTCAATTTTTAGAGCAATTAACTTCCGATCTATGGATCGTGGGTTTAAGCCTCGGATGATCAACACCTGGGTTTGGGTAAGAATAACTGAAGAT